>JAHLJT010005437.1:66345508-66526351 GCA_031308135.1 Acheta domesticus | reverse complement strand
TAGGCTTTTATATTTTCCTATCAATTTTAGTACATTTGTCTACCCAAAGATACCATTATTACTACACATAATCACAAACTATTCTCTGCACTGTGTCTTGATTCTCGGGCCATTCAAATCGAGATGGTTTCTCCCTAAGGGGAAATTTCAGTGGAAACCAACCCCTGCTCCCTTCCCTATGTCGGAAATTACCCCCGATACCAACTAATTAACTTGAATGACAACCGGAAATTTGTTTCGTTCTTGTACTGTCGCGTTCAAATCATTTGGCAGTCTAAACTTATAATAGAGAAGCGAAACCTCCGTTTAATTGCTTTAGTAACCGAAGAGGTAGATCGGGTAATCCGTTTGGTATTATCGCTTTCCCATGCATTTGCATTTCAAATATAAGGTACCTAATATCGTATCTGCTGGGTCTAGGGATGAGAGTTTGTTTGTAAATGTTTTTCTTAATTTCAGAGACTATTGAACGTACGTAATCGTGCAGTTGATTCTAGTTATTGGTTCTATAATATTATACTCATGACAGTTTTCTTACGATTGTACTCTTCTCGAAAAACATTTAGAAATGGCAGAAGGCGTTCAAGGAAATAGACTGTTGCATGTCTAACAAAGATAAAATAATTGCACATTTTTCTCAAAATATATCTGAATCTGTTATCATCTTGTTCATGATTGGCATTATTGATGTTTACTTTAGTAATAATAATAATAATAATAATATAATAATAACAATAATAATTTTTCTTCTAGGGTGTCCTGTCACTCGTGAAATTGTCATTGTATTTATGACTGGCCATAAGACATACCTCATTCCAGAACTTACAAAAGTTGAAGAGGATCAATCCGGCAGATTTCAGATATGATTGATTGTAATTTTTTTATTTATCATTAACATTATTGGTATTGTTTTCGACTCATCGAATCGTTATCAATCATCGTAGGACCATGCGGAACGTGCAATTGTACCCACCATAGCCTAGTCATATTTCCCCGCGAGTAAGTCCACGTGACTTCTTTGGAAGGGATCAGCATTTCGTACTGAGTCTATGGTTACACGCCAAGATTGTTAGCCCTGGGGGATGAAGTATTAAACGATGATGATGATGATGATGATGATGAAGGATAAAGGGACAATTACAACCACACAAACATCCATGCCTCTGGCGAGACTTGATCCCTTCAGGCTCGAACCAGCAACGGCTCTGCACCTTAGCGACCTGGTCTATCCGGGTCTGCTTATTGGTATTATTATTATTATTATTATTATTATATTATTATTATTATTATTATTATTATTATTACTATTATAATATTAAAACATGTACATATTATTAATTGTATTATCATTGTTATTTGTAATAAGATATGATTAATATTATTATGGCTATTCTTTTAACCTTAACGAAATATTGTTGAAAAAAATTCTTATTTACGCAGTTACGTAGCACCTGAGCATCAATATGTTCAACGTAGATTTAATGAATGTGTTCCGTTTTGTTTGTTTGGCATATTCCTTCCCACCTATCACCATCTTTTCGTTTGTTCCTGTAAGAGTGCGTTCGCTTCTGTTCCAATCACACTGTTGAACTGTTAACGTTCTCTTTCACGCTTGTTTCCGCACGCAACGCTTCAAATGATTGCTTGATTTTCGTAAATACGGCCACAGAAAACACTCGAAGTATTAGGTTCGACACTTTTGTTAGCGGTGGATCGGCCATTGCAGGCGTACAGTTCGTTCCTATCCCGTTCACACCACAAGCGAACGATTCCCAAACGAGCTGTCGTGCAATGTACTAATGGCTAAATAAGTTTGTGGAGAGACGGAAATGGAATATTGTATGAAATACGCACACATTCATTTTGTAAAAGTGACTGTGATGTTTTTGAAATCATCAAAATGTGAATGTTTGATGAATGTGTGATGTTTTTGAAAATAGAACGTGGATTGAACTCTCTTTCCCCCCTCTCTCCACTCCTTGCCCCTCTCGCCTCTCCATCACCCTCTATTCCTTTCCCTTTCTCTCTCTCGTCCCCCTCTCTTCCTCCCTCTCTCTCCTCCCCTCCCTCCTTATCGTCCCTTTCTCTCTCTCCTCCTCCTCCCTCCTTATCCTTCCTTTCTCTCTCTCCTCCCACTCTCTTCATCCCTCCCTCTCCTCGCTCCCCCTCCCTCCTTATCCTCCCCCTCTCCCTCCGTCTGCTCATCCGTCAGTCTGTCTGCCCGCCCGTGAACAACGCTAGCGACTAAACCGTTCGGCCGATTTTCTCCAAAATTGATAGTCCTCAATTGATTTGGTTGATGTCACGGTCCTTGAATTTGAAACCGATATTTTAATTTTGGGGGTACTTTACATGAAGCCCTTCGGACATTTTCAAAATTAAAAAAAAAATGGCGGAGATCTCATGTTCGTTAAAAACCCTAATTTTTCGAAAATTGCAAAAATTCAAAATTGTTTCAGAGTCTTTCTACAACTAAATATTAAAGATCGAGATTTTTCCCTTAATGAAATCTGTTTCGTAAAGATAGATTTTGAAATAAGGTCATGTACAATTTTTCGAATATTTGAGTAATTTTGCGTTAAAATAGAGCCAGAAAGTACGTGTTGGTTTAGCACCAGTAATGTTTCTTTGCCTAAGACCTCTACTGGACGGTCTTTTCATTTCCACTAGAGTAAGAAGTACAAAATCGACAGCCGTTATTAGGGATTTCAAGGACGTCGTAGTGTGTAATCGACTTGCTCGACAGTGCAATCGACAGCAATATCTTGATGCTCTGTACCACTTTTGAGCATCAGACATGAACAACTCGAACTGCACAGAAGGTCCAGATTGTAGTGGATTGACGTACGCTACGCCGCTCTGCTGAAAGTTTCTTTCTTTTGGTTTGGCTTTGAGGTTAGGGCAGTTGTACGTTGCTAAATGGTAGCACGGGATTTCTTCATATCCTGCCCGCCGAGGACTTTTGTATACAAGTGCGTCATTTCCGCGATGTGGCGTCCTAGCCCTTGACAGGTCGACAACTTCACTCAACGCGTCCCTCAACGCGTCACGTGCCTCACGCGTCACGTGCCCTCAGGAATCGAAAAAGGATCAAAGGGCGCCCTTTGTAACTGAAGAGTGCGACCGAACTGCACAAATTGTGGAGGCAAACCTATAGTTATTTGTGCATCAAGAGCGTTATGAGGGTTCTAATGATCGAGCAGCAACAAAAAACCGAGGCCTTTTGGTCCAAGGGCTTGTAATCGACCGAGATCATTAGCAGTATTTAACGCCCGTGGTAATGCAATATTTTATTTTTAATCATTCTGATTACTTATATACCACTTAACTAATGTTTAATTGACTTGGTTTGTCTTTTCATATTTCTCCCATAATTCCCCTTCGTTATTCCTTCCGTAAGAGAACATGTGGCGTCATTCAGCTGTTTTCATATTTCCCTCGTAACCTCGTTCCTCTCGATCCAGTGAAATCATACTGTGTATTTCCAGATCCGCATCGAAGTCAATAATAAGTAATAATATATCAGTAAAAAGTAGATAATATTTATTTATTTACTAGTGACCTGCAGCAAAAATACTGCTGAACGAAATCTCACAGAATGATTAAAAAATTGTCACCAGTAATGATTGCATTGTTGCAAGCCTACCGATATGATAAAATACCGATTGAGAAAGCCAAAGTGAATGACATTCAGGCGTACCTGTATATTCTACAAGACTACTCGGAATTTTTTGAAGACATTTTGAAATGACCCACCGTGTCTGGTAAATATAGTGATTCGGATGACTGATGGTGACGATAAAATATCATTACCTATTATTACCTATTACCTAAAATATCATTATTAGTAGTAGTAGTTGCAGTGATTTAATGTGGTACAAAAGTATTATATTAGGGCTTGATTATTCAAAGATACCCAGTCATCGAATAAGATTTTTCTTCCTTTCTTCTCGAAAAACATTGCAATGGTCATGGAACTGCATGCCTTACGGTCCATACCTATCTAACTTATTTTCTCAAAACAACTCGACTTATGTGGTAGAACACCGATAGGGTAGGATATCTTTTGTTTTTTTCTCAAAACTGTCCAAAACCTAGTCCCCGTTTAACCCCCAATACCTAAATATTCTACAACCCAATTTTTTTCACTTACGTGTTTGATATTTAATGGCTTCCATGAACAGGGGGAATCTATATGTCGAACATAGATAACTCGACTTCTTGAACGGGATTGAAATTATATAGTATTCATTTTGTTCACGGTTTGTAATAAAAAAAATACTCGTACCTTTTATAGTCAAAATATTCCATAACTCATATTTTTCCAGATATCGGGTTCCTCGTGCTATAAGGACACCCACCATAAGGACGAACTTTGATAACTAGAATTACTAGATATCTCGATATTTATTTTTCCAGATTTGTGTTTACAGCATTTCCAATTCAAGATTTATCTATCAGCCTCATTTTCCTATTAGAAATATTTCCGCCTGTAAAATGAGTCGTCTAGCTAACTATTAGATATGTGTTACTCCATTGGAGCTCTTCTCCCACCCCATGATATGTCAAACGTTTATCTACACATCTTAACTAAATATTCTGTAACTCGAATTCTTACTTATATCAGATTCCATTGTGCAGTAGTAAGATAAAAACGTGAACACCAATATGTCGAATTACATTATATCTCGATATTCCCTCTTTTTCAGATTTGTAATATACAGGTTCCAAGTTTAAGATTGTCTTTTTTTTCCTTCTTTTTTTTTTTTTTTTTTTTTTTTTTCCTCCAAATATTTCCGCCTCTAAAACGAGTCGTTTGACTGACCACATAGATGTTTGTTACTCCATCGGAGGTCGCCTGCTACCCCATCGTCTGTCACACGGTTTTTAAAAATAAACCCCTCTTAACTAAATATTCCGGAACTCGAATTCTTCCAGATATCAGGTTCCATTGTGCTGTAGTAAGATCAAACCGTGAACGCTAATATCTCGAATTACTTGATAATTCATATTTGCAGATTTGTGATATCCAGGTTCTGTGATTAAGATTTGTCTTTATCTTTTTTAAAAATAAATTTTCCCGCCTCGAAAATTTCGAATTACTTGTTAGCTCTATATTTCAATTTCTTTTTCTTTTTTTTCAGTTTCGAAGATATCTAGTTTTCAAGTTTAAGTTTTGTCTTTTAACCTAATTATTCATATTTTTAAAAGGAATTTTCCCGCCTCTAAAACGAGTCGTTTGGCTGACCACATATACTCCCATTGGAGCCCCCCCTCGTCTGGTCCTATTGGCGGCTGTGTCGCTGTTTGCTCGTCTGACTGGTTGCACGCAATTCAGAGACCGCGCGGTGCTTTATTGCCACGCTGTGAGTTTGGTGCAGTGGCGTGTGCGATACAAAGCTGGCACTAAAGAGGACCTCTCTATTGCTGCATTGCGTGATGCGCGATTCAATCATAGAATTCAAAACGACCGAAATGAAGTACAGTTGTTATTTTGGGTATTGAGGATGTGCATTTTCTTGCTTGTTGTGTGCGCTGGCAGAATGGTTGTGTGTGTGTGTGTGTGTGTGTGTGTGTGTGTTCGAGAAGAACTCTCTTTCACCGAGGTTTGCTGAGGTGGCTTCGGGCATCACGTGATGACACTGCAGTGCCTCCGAACGTAAGGTCCTAAGGTTTGAGTCTCGTCGGGCGTGGTAGGATTTTTACTTTTGGCACATAGATGGATATCAGCCGCTGTCTGGGCGAGAATTCTAACTGCCGGCTGCTCTGATCGGTACTTTGAAGTCTTTTTTGATCTCCGATCAACACCATGCGGATGCCGGAGCAGAACCCTTAACAAACGGGCCACAGGCCTCGCACGATCTTTCCTTCCTCTTGTCCTATCCCATCCCTTACTTACACACATACACTTACATGCACTACACTGCCACACACATGCAAGGAGACAGGTCTGTACCTTAGAGCTTGTCCCGGCTGCGGCAGTGCTTCGATGTCGGGAAATACCTGGTTGGGGAAAACTCTGCAAGCAAACATGTAGGTCAGCGCCGGATCTCGCTGTCCAGCAGGGGATGATCGCCATCTCCCTCTATAAAACGTTCTCTACACTTACGGGAATAATAACAGCAGTTGACGCGCGCGGAAACTTCAATTCACCGACTTGTATCAATCTCGAGTTGATGTTAATGAAACTAAAATGTGTAATGAAATAAACAACAAATGCAACTAGTGTGTAGTTATCCACACTTGAACGCGAAGTGCGTGTGCTTTTAAGTCGTGTCTTGAAGTGAGTTTTTTAACATAATCATTAAACTATTGTATCGTAATCGCTCGTGGAAATCACATTCTGAGGTGCGAAAAAGAATTTCACAAAATTCTTAGGGCTTGGAGAATAAAAGGTTGTCACAAACTTTTTGAGATTAGGGATCGGAAGAAAATTAGAGTAGGAATGGACTTAATCTTGAGTCAGTCTAAGACTTTTCGTCAGGCTGTTCTGCTTTGCCTTATCTTGTGCTATGGACTGTTTTTTCCTTTTATTCCTATTGTATTGTACACGACATTTAACTCAGGAATTTTTTTAAGTATATTCCTATAGCTCGAATTGTACTAAGACTACGAAAGCTCTGGGGCCCTGTCTTGATTTAGTAAACAGCTTAAGAAAAATCCTAGATTACGTAAAACATGGGACTATAAAGATACATTCCAAGACCGGAATTAATTTACAAATCCAATACTTACAGGGAGAAAAGGATATTCGAATGATGTCTCCAGTTCTCTTACTTTTCCTCGATAAAATTATGTCCTTGACCGAGGTTGAATTCGGTGATCCAGAGCTAAGTTGCCTAGAGGTGCCGTCTCACCCCAAGCAAGACCTGTCCATCTGCCACCGCCTAAAGCCCATCATTAATCACTTCGTCACCCGTTGATCATCACCCTTCATTGTGTTGACGGACGTGGGGACCAGGTAATGCCATCAGTTGGGTCACTGGGTGCGCAGCACTGTTCTCAGGCTGCCTCCATAATTGGAAATGTACCATCTAATGGAAATGTATGAACCAGAAAAGCATCAAGTACGTTCGCAGAATTGAAATAGTGATGCTTGTAGTAAGTGTGTGAAATTGTTTTTTGGCACAATCAAGATTGAGGGACTATATTGACGAGACCGATAAGTCGAGACTAGAAATCAACAGCGATTTTGAAAGAAATAATCATTAGGTCACGAAATAAAAACAATTTTTTTCTACGACTATGGAAAATGCTTGTATTACAAATCATTTTGTTCCATCTCTAAAAGCAATCACTTTAACTAGCTAAGAAATCATTTAATAATTTATTTATATTTATTAAGATACAGCTTTGTTGCGACTTGTGCAATAGGGAGCAAAATGCTACATTTATTTTCCACAAGAACCGCAAGGAACGCCAGCACTTCCTCGAAGACTCGTTGGCAAAGCTTTTATTAGATGGCCTATTACACGTCGAGGGTTATTTCAGAACTGTCTGCAGTGCATTTTATGGTTTCTTAGCTCATCTTGAGATCTGTTATTGTACGAAAACAAACTAGCAAACGTGGTTATCATTTAAAATAATAAACCACCTCAACTCTGATGGAAATTGATTAACGTGAGTTTGGGGCTTGGATAGTGCATTCACTCTCGTCGTTTCGGTAGTTCGTTGTAGAATGCTTTAATGGGATTCTCCCTATCTTTAAAAAAAGGCGTTGTTTAAACATAGTGAAATGTGATATCGTAAATTAGGTTCTAGCATATACTAACGCAAACGAGTCTCTGGCTGTAGCTTATATTTTTATCGGCCTTTCCAAAAAATGTGTACTGCACGTACGCCAAAAAAATCTTGGAGCTGAGTGTACAAAAAAAAGTAATTTAGAATGTGTTATAGAGTTTTAAATATTGAATCAAGTTTCTTTGATGTCAAACTCATAAGAGCTCGTACTACAAACGTTACGGTCGATCTCACAGCACCTACACTGTAATTTTCAACTGAACAAAAAATGCGTTCCTCTCGAAAATCTTACATCCAGAAACGGACTCCATCTGCCCAGTGAACGTGCCATATTTACTCAAACTTGCCATTTTAATATATTGTATAAGCATGTTTAATGCTTACTGATTTCACAGATTTCATAGTCACTTCCACTTGTACTTCTATAGTAACGCATTAATGTTGAGAATATCATTCACGACGATCATATTTCTTCTTCTTCTTCTTCTTCTTCAGGAAAGTAGGCACTGCCTGTTACGGCCTCCATTCCCATCTGGTCACCCCATCTCTTCTTCGGGCGGCCTGGATTTAAGTGTAGTAATAGATTACGAACATACATAACATGACGATTCTTGTTGGAAATTGCTTTTTTTACCTTCAACGTTGCCCAAAAAGAAGTTTTACACGAAAAAGTAATTTTGCCACAGTAGTATGGGATTTTAAATATTGAAACACGGGCTGTGTTTCTTTGACATAAAGCTCATAAGTCGTATGACGTCACCTCGAACTCACAGGAGCAGTTCTGTCGCTTCACACAGAACAAAACCCCATGTCGCACCGAAAGTGCTTTAAACCAGAAACGGACTCTTTTTTTCTGGCGTCTGCACCCCCCTCTCCGGAGCACTGTACCCTTATTTACCCTGCCGTGCTACTCTTTTCTGCTACCACTTCAGTTCCATCTCGTTCAGTTTTGTATTCCGCACGTCTACGCGAGTGCCTCGCTAAAGAGCAAGTCAACGTGCCCAGCACGCACACATACTTGTCAACTACTTTCGGCCCCTCCCCCTTCTCTTTCTCTTTCTGTCTTGCTCTCTCTCTCGCTCTCGTTCGCTCGCTTACTCTGTCGTTTTCTGTTTCTCTCTTTACAGTTGCTCCCTTCGTTTCTCTCTCGTTCTCTGTTGCTATCGTTATTGCGCGCTCTCTCTCGCTCTCTTTATTCTTTCTCGCTCGTTCTCGTTCTCTTAATCTGTCGATTTCTGCTTCTCTCTCACTCGTACTCTCTTTAATATGTCTCTCTCTCTCTCTGTGTCTTGCTATGTTCCTCTCTGCTCTGTTCTCTCTCTCTCTGCTCTCTCTCTCTCTCTCTGCCCTCTCGCCTGCCCTTACGCATTATTCGGAACGAGGTGACCCTCTGCATCGTGTTGGCGCCGTGCCAGGGTTTTCGCAGTATGTGTGTGTGTGTGTGTGTTGTGTGTGTGTGTGTGTGTGTGTGTGTGTGTGTGTGTGTGTGCGCGCGCGCGGGTATATAGGGTGCCCCCGGAAATTAGCGGTTGAGCTCTTCTTAATTAGATTCTGTTCAATGAAGGAGACACAAATTAATAAGAAATTCTCTCGGTGCAGTGCCGGCGGGCTTTTACAGGAAGTGCTATTAATGGTGAGAGTTCACGCTTGCATTTTGAGTGCTTTGTTACGGAATTTTCAGTATATTGACCTGGGCAGCGAAGAATCTTGCGTCCTTAAATTTTGAAGTAACTAATAATACAAAATGAGAAATGGGAAGAGAAATTGATACAAAATTTTGCTTGTGTGGAAAGTTAGTTGACTCCAGTATATTAAAATTAACTAAATAAATTTACCTTATATGATCATCTTAGTATAGTTACACATTTTGGACATGGAATTTGAATGTATGGGAAAATTGAGTAAAACAATAATTATAAATATAATAATTATGTTTTTATTTAATATATTTGACAAAAATATTTTTTAATGAATACGTTGCATACGTTTCGTTTAACACCAAATACTTCCATGTTTATATGAGATATTCATTAAACAATATTTAATGTAAAATTATATAGATAAAATCAAAAGCATATTGTAATTATTAATATTATTTTCGGTTTATGCCAATTCGATTAAAATATCATAACTTTGTTGTATTATTAGACATCATGAAAGATGTGAATCTTCCTAGTGGAGAGGAGAATTTTGTTTGTCCGGAAAAGGTGTGGGCAGATGGAGTTAACAATTTATATTCATCTTTGTCTAAATTGTTTGGGTCTCTTTAATAGAGGTTTCCAATTGTTTTGTGAACTTGTTTCTTAGCGTTCTCTTTCCCCTTCGTAGAGTTGGAAGTAAACATCGCTATTATCTTAAAATGTTAACATCATTTTTTGTCATGGATCTTCTCTTAATTCTTTAATGGCTACACCTTCGCTTATAAGTATTATTTTTATTCTGTGCGTTCCTATCTCCATCAAACTAAATATTGGAAATGTGTGTTGTATCGAATATTTTTTTCCTAATGAACATATTCACACTAAGTGTAAGTATTGGGTTGAATGTTAACATGATACTGTACGCAGATGATCAAGTGATCATATCCGACAGCGAAGTTAAATTACAAACGGCATTACGTAGACTAAATGAACCAAGTTTAGGCTATAATCTTAAATCATCCTTTCGTATCCTATAATTCACCTCGACGACTTACAAACGTAGAATCGTGAAGATGGCTTTAGAAGCCATTTCCTCCCTCGGGAATATTCTCGAGTGCACGTCTAGTAAGGTAGGAATGATCATGACCTAGGGATCCCCTAGACGTGCTGCGTGGTTGAGATTGGTGCTTCGAAATTAAAGTATCAAACGACGCTCCGGTTTTGGTTAAAATGTTTGTTTTTGAGTTTTTTATACCAGTGTTTTTTGGTGCATTGGTCGACATACAATGAGTTCACCAATACGTAAGATTTCGACGCGATGGTACAATTCACGCAAGATACTTATGGTATTCCTGAATATTCTCGCTTCACTGAAGTGTACGAGAGCGGAGAAAATCTTGAACTGGCAACTTCAAGGTGACAATCAGGTTATGGTGGAAAAACGCGTGGAATTTTGTTTTCTTGGAAAAGCATTGCGAGTTGTCAGGGGATGTCTTTTCGTGTTAGATATTTCTTGCTTTCAGTTTCCTTCGAAGTGTAGCTTTTATTTTCTCCTTCTGTTTCTTGTCTCCGTGAGGCATTGAACCGTGAGCCTTCATTTTTTATCAGGCAATGCTCGGTTTTCCGTTAAGTGTGTAATGTATGATTTTCTTTGGAGTACGTTTATCGTCCATTCATATTACATTGTCTTTCCATTATTTTCTCTACTGTTGAATCGTTTTGTTTACATCATAATTTCCAAGGCTCTTAAAAAATGAATGTTTTGGTTTTTCGAATCTTGCATCATTCTTTTTGAAAAAAAATATGAACTGCGCGCAGATAAACCGGGAGATGTTAGTCAAAACGATGCAATGTTCATCAAAAAACTCCAAAATATGGGGTTTTATGAAAATTTCGTGTAATGTTACACGATGGAATTATTACACGATTATATTACTGTACTGGAGAGTGTAACGAGAAAATGTAGCATTGGTCCGGTGCCGCGGTAAACCTATTTAGGGAATGCCCAATGTGTTCTGAGCATCAAAGGGCGAATTTACATACTCCGCCGAGCCCCCTCCGTGCTCTATTCCCCAAGGCATTCTGAATGTCTGCATCAGAGAGCAATCGAAATATCATTGGGCGAGAACATTTATGAATTTGTGGTAATAGACGAGATGTAGAGTTGTTCGTGCACAAGGGAGAAGTATGCAGATTTTCGTTCTAACACTTGTTTTCTAATAATATTTAAAAATAAAGTAAATAAATATGTATTTTTATTTATTTTCATATAGTTTAGGATCTCAATAAATCTCCATAGGTCTTATCATAGCTCTCTTTGCAAAATAATTTTTCACAAAAAATGTATCACACTAGTACTTTCAATATTTGTATTAAATGCAGAAAAAGTATTTTATAAATACTTTTAATTCCGGCACAGAGCCAAAAGTGCAGAAAATTGTAGTTGTTCTCAGTTTATTTTGATGAAGAAAACAACTTTTTGTATAATAATAATAATAATACTCGCAATAATAGTCAGCTGAATGCGGGGCGCAAAAAGCATTGGTCGTCTCCATAGTTATCGGAGCTCTTTGCTCAAAAAATGTATGTAAGGATTTGGCTAAACTTACAGGCCATTCAAAAGACTGACAAGTGCCAGAAATTGCTGTATTTGGCACAGCTTAGTCTCTTGAAACGTAACGTACATGTGCACATGAAACTTAATGTGCGTTCATTATAATTACTTTAATGTATTTTACATTAAAGTAACCGGGAAATTTCTGACAGTGTATTTTCTAATGGAATTAAATGATGTTATGATTGCGATGTTCCGACGTTGGCGAAGGTGTAGCGAAGTCCACCAGGCAACGAAGTTTCCTGCGCGGAGCGACTGACTGCACAGTCTCCCAAGGGCGCGCACGTGGACTATATTTCGTACGCAGTGCCTTCGTAGCGCCCTGGCCGCGCGCCAGCCCCCCCCCCCCCCCGGAATACAGGATGTCCGGAAATAGCGGAACGTAAAGACGATTTAGTGTACTGCCGCGAGGGAACCGGGCTGGCTGGACTAGGAAATTGGGGCTTCAAATTTCGTGGGCGCAGCATATATTAACGGGTTGGTGTTGCAGTGGTTGTCTCCGAGTGAGACACGTTGACGTGGTAGTCGTAGTTGTTGAAACGTGATTTTTACTTTCCCGCCCTTGCTTGGTAAGAAGAGAAGGTATTGTAATCGTGGGCCAGAAAATTGATTTTTTGACAGTAAAACTCTTATTGCCGAACCCTGATAACGACGAAGTGGATAAATCTTATTACTCTTCATAGTAAATTGCTTCATGCAACACGCTGTTTAGTTAGAATCCATGTTTGTGGGTCCTTGATACCAAAAAATCTAATAACGGCAAAACGTCTGTCCATTCATCTGTCCGCCCGTCCATGTCTGTGATGCGCTAGCGCCTAATCCATTGAATTTACTCCAAAATTGATATTTCCCGATCGATTAAATGAACTCGATGTCCTCTGAGATTGAAACGGATATTTTGTTTTTGGGGCTACTTTACATGAATCCTCAGAAACATTTTCAAAATTTTCTGTTACATTGGCTCCAATTTTTTTATTAAACTTCGTCCTCGGGTAGCGTAAAGGAGGCATTAAAGAATTGTGTAGGTCTGTCGCTGTTCGGGACAACAGAAAACGCCGTTTGGTAGTCGCCGATAACTGATGATGATGGTTCAGACATTAAAGGATGCTATTATACTAATAAACATGAATGTTGACTGAAACAACGCCTTTTCTTATACTTTTTATGTATAAATGATAAAATGTATTTTAGCATAAGAAAAAAATCAATTTTGTAAGTATTTTTGTTAAGACTTTTGTTGGTGTTTAGTGTCTACCATTTCAAGGTATAAATACTTATTTGGAGAAAAATATGTAATTATAATTTTTCTCAAACTGTATGTCCGCATGCTGTTACATTACAGTGACGTCACTTTATTTCGCGTTTCGCTACAACTCCCGTTTAATTAACTGTGATTTAATGCCTTAATAAATATCGTTCGTCAATTAGTTGGCATATGTTGGTAACATCTGGTGATCGAGGATTACTCGAAATAAATTTGCGGAGTTATGGTTATCTGTGCTGTAACGATTTCGAATCCCTCTTACTGTCGAAAATATCTATTTAACTGTCCTGTTATCTCTCTATTAATGTGAACACACTCGCAATCTTATTAAGTTTCAATTTACTCGTTTACTGTATTTTCTTTGAGATGAAAAAGATTTCATTAAATGAAATTAATTAGCCACTCAGAAATTTCACTTTCTTTTGGGGATACGTTTTACCGCATGTATCAGAATCCAACCTACTACCCCACAATGGTTATTAAAACGAATATGATTTTACAAAATATGTAATATTTGGAATGTGTGCTTTCTACATCTGATATCACTATTTTCTTTCAGTAAAATCCAATTACAACAATATTGTAGAATTATTCTATTATTTACAAATCAGTATCACTCTTTTTTCAAAATCTAGATTAATCTGTTACTAGATATCGACGCATACATATAAATTAGAATTAATTTGCGGAATTATAATGTTAATCTTCTCAACAAACTTAAGCATGAAGGAAACTTGTAATAAATCTACATTTATCTAATTTTCTACCTATAGATTCGTCTGTCTGCACATCTACTTACCCATTATCTTATCGTTGTACACTTCTATATTTTCATTTATCAGTGACCCCGCTGCGATGTCTATTCGCCTACCTTCCCACCTTCCAGTCTTTGTATCATTCCCCTCCACATGACGTATGGTCATATGGAGGAAGCTATGTGTGTCATGTGGAGGAAGAGAAGGTAATCGAAAGCTATAGAAACTGAGACGATTTATTTTGGAAAGCCACATCTTCATTTTTGCTCCACGTCTTTACTTTCCTATTTTCATCTATCACACTTCTCGCTGCGATTTCTATTCGCCTGCCTACCCACTTTGTCCTGTCCTAGTATCATTCCCCTCCACGTGCCATGCGTATCGAAAGCTTTAGAAACTGAGACGATTTGTTTTAGAAAACTACATCTTCCTTTTTACTCTGACTAGAGATGCCATCTCCATACTTTCCTAACCGTGTCCCCACTTCAATTTCTATTCACTTGTCTGCGTACTACGTTCTATTTGCGGTAGTGATGGTGTAGCGGTTAGCATAACGGACCATAACGGATCCTCCTCGTGCCATGCGAATCGAAAGCTTTAGAAACTGAGACAATTAGTTTTTTGGAAAGCTACGTCTTCATTTTTTTCTCCACGTCTATATTTCTATTTTCATCTATCAGTGTCCCCACTGCGATATCTATTCGCCTGCCTACCCACCGTGCCCTGCCCTTGTATCATCCCCCTCCACATGCCACACGTATCGCGTCATTCGTCATCGCTCGGAACGCAGCGCTATCGCCGCAAATTGGCGCTTCGCGGAGCCGCGTCGTCTCCCGCACAGCGCGAGTTTGGGCCCTTCTGCACCTCGTGTCTCCACAGCGATTTCTATTCGCCTGTCTACGTACCACGTTTCTCTCCTTGTATCATCCTCCTCCACACGCCACGCTAATCGTACGCTTTAGAAACTGACACGCTTTGTTTTCTAGAAAGCTACGTCTTCATTTTTTTCTCCACGTTTCTACTTTACTATTTTCATCTATCACTCGTCCGCTTCCATTCGCCTGCCTATCGACCTTGCCCTGCCCTTGTATCATTCCCTCCACGTGCACATGCGTTTCGCGTCATTCGTCATCGTTTTGCGCGGACCTCGTCACAAATTGGCGCTTCGCGGAGCCGCGTCGTCTCCCGCATAGCGCGAGTTTGGGCCCTTCTGCACCTCGTGTCTCCACAGCGATTTCTATTCGCCTGTCTACGTACCACGTTTCTCTCCTTGAATCATCCTCCTCCACACGCCACGCTAATCGTACGCTTTAGAAACTGACACGCTTTGTTTTCTAGAAAGCTACGTCTTCATTTTTTCTCCACGTTTCTACTTTACTATTTTCAATTATCACTCGTCCCGCTTCCATTCACCTGCCTATCGACCTTGCCCTGCCCTTGTATCATTCCCCTCCACGTGCCATGCGTTTCGCGTCATTCGTCATCGTTTTGCGCGGACCGCATCACAAATTGGCGCTTCGCGGAGCCGCGTCGTCTCCCGCATAGCGCGAGTTTGGGCCCTTCTGCACCTCGTGTCTCCACAGCGATTTCTATTCGCCTGTCTACGTACCACGTTTCTCTCCTTGAATCATCCTCCTCCACACGCCACGCTAATCGTACGCTTTAGAAACTGACACGCTTTGTTTTCTAGAAAGCTACGTCTTCATTTTTTTCTCCACGTTTCTACTTTACTATTTTCAATTATCACTCGTCCCGCTTCCATTCACCTGCCTATCGACCTTGCCCTGCCCTTGTATCATTCCCCTCCACGTGCCATGCGTTTCGCGTCATTCGTCATCGTTTTGCGCGGACCGCATCACAAATTGGCGCTTCGCGGAGCCGCGTCGTCTCCCGCATAGCGCGAGTTTGGGCCCTTCCGCACCTCGCCGCGGGGCCTGCGGGGGCGTGGCAGGGCGGGCGGAGGCTGGCGGCGTGCCAAACGGCGCCGCTGTAGGCGCCTATAAATCGATAGGCTTGCGCAGCCGGCGGTGGCGGTGATGATGACGGTGGGGGTGGCGGTGACTGAGATAAGGACTCTTGTGGTAACGGGGACGCTGAATGACGAATGAATGACGGTGGTGGTGGTGACGTTGAATGACCGGTGGTGGTGGTGGCGGTGGAACGATGATGCTGGTGATTAAGATGGTGACGGTAATGGTAAGGGTAACGCTGGATGATGGTGGTGGTGGCGGACGATAGAATTACGGTGATGGTGACGGTATTGGTGATTAAAATAGGGTTGTAATGATGGTGACGATGGGGTAGCGGTGGTGGTGGTGAGGATTGCGATGGCGGTGACGCTGAATGATGATGGTGAAACAGTGATGGTGGTGATGGTGGCAGTGGAACGTTGATGCTGGCAATTAAGATGGTGACGGTAATGGTAAGGGTAACGCGGGATGACAGTGGGGTAGCGATGGTGGTGGTGGTGATGGACGATAGTATTATGGTGACAGTGTTGGTGATTAAAATGGGTTTGTAATGATGGTGACGATGAGGTAGCGATGGTGGTGGTTGGATCGATTGCGATAGCGGTGACATTGAATGACGATGGGTGGCAGTGGTGGGGGTGATGGTGACGGTGCTGGAACGACGATGATGGTGATTAAGACGGTTACGGTTATGGTAGGGGTAACGTGATGGTGGTGCTGGAAGAAATAATGATGATGATAATGATGATGGTGCTGGTAAAGCCGGTTGATGGAGTTAACGATGGTGGTTGTG
Source organism: Acheta domesticus (assembly GCA_031308135.1). NCBI lineage: Eukaryota > Metazoa > Arthropoda > Insecta > Orthoptera > Gryllidae > Acheta > Acheta domesticus. The sequence continues at coordinate 66,509,575 of JAHLJT010005437.1, read as the reverse complement.
ATGACTCGCCTTGTCGGTGGTTCTGGCAGACACTGTGATGGAGAAAATGATCATGGTTTTGGATATAGGTTTTGGTGATTAGGAGATGCGATTACGGAGACGACACTTTTCACGTAAACGGTATGGGAGATATAACGGCTTTGGAAGTTGGGTCAGGGACGGTATTAGTAGTGGCAGTAATAGTAGTATCATCGGCAGCATGGAATGTGTCGGGGCAAAGGTGGTAGCTGTGGCTGAGACGAAAATAGTGACGCTGATGAGCTGATAGTGGTGGTGGTGGTAATAATAGTGCTGATAATAGTGCTGTTGGTTACAGTGTTGCTGATTATGATAGGGTTCTAGTGATGTAGGTCGTAGTAGATGTAATGGTAGCGGTGATGGTGGCATTTGTCGTAGTGATGGTGATCGTGGTAGTTGTATTAACGATAGGGATAGTGGTAGTAGTGGTGGTTGGTTGCGGTGGTGCTGGGAGTGATAGAAACGTTGACTGTGAAAGAGGCAGGGTTGGTAGCCATGACGACGCAAGTGGCTGTGGCAGTGGCGGCTCTGGAGCCGTCGTTGAGGGCGAGGGCGGAGGCTGGTGGTGACGGGGGCGGAGGCAGGAGTTTCGGCGATGGCAGTGGCTGTAATGGCGGGGGCGGCGTGCCCTGGTGTGTTAAGCGTCCTGACGGCCTATCTATCAAGGGCTCAGTGCAAGCGCTCTCGCTCCCCTCCCCCCCCTGCCGCGTACCGAATCCAGCGCGATCCCCCATCGGGGTTTTCAAGGCCTCCTGATTCCGCCAGCCGATTCAAGCGACGAGACGCTCGTTTTCTGGCCCTGTGGGTGTTTTAACCTTTACGTTGAGGTAATTCGGATAATGTTTGCGGTGTAGTCGTGTGAAAATTTGATCGCCAAATTCAGCTACAATACATATTTTTAGAGTTTTTGTTAACTATGTTCATATCTGTGCCTGTCCAACCGTTCTGTCAGTTTGTGGTCGCAGACCCATTTTGGAAAAATTATTAGATCCGTTATCCTTTCATAGTAATTAACGTCTTTTATTCAAAGCAAAAATTTGTGTAGTACTCGATATCAAATAGGTTTCGCTACATGTAAAATTAAGGTTTATTAACTAATAAGTCATTTAGAAAGACGGATATTGCCACAAATTATCATCATTTCCAACATTTAATATCAAATGTGACTGGCGAAAATTAAAGCGCAAAAACACGAGAGATTTTTACGCGTATGAAATAATGCAAATTAAAAGAAATTCACAGGTCAAAATCTTTTTATTAAAATAAAAATGTGAAAAGAAATTCCTGAGTACTTCTCTGTAGTTTCCAGACATTTTATACTCAAAGACCTCATCTCATAGCAAAAATCCAACCCTCCCTCAAGCGAAAAAACTCAACAAGTAATACAAAAATTTCAATTTGATATTGTGACGTTTCTATTTTTCCTGCTAGCAGACACTTGCTCAACGTAACGGCCGACGCTTCATTCAACACAGCGAAAACTGATGAAGAATAATGGTCTATAAAAATGTACGCGCCATATTATATTAATCGTTATCTTGCATTTCTCTTCAGTGGGCAGCCTGTGCCTACCTTGTTTCTCTTCAAGTTACACCATCGCCTCCAGGGGGATGGAGTGAACGCACGTTCATTATCTCACGCGGTGCCACGCTCGGAAAGTGCGCCCGGCCTCTAGACCGTTCTTCAGAAGAACTTTATTAAGCATCCACGACACAATATGCTGTAGCTGCAGAAGTGTAAACCTTTTGATACGAACGCGATGAGCTACCTTATTAATACGTACAATATTAATTAAGGTATAAAAAGGTTCACATTTCTCGTGCTTTTATTTTACGTCATATGTTCCCTTTGAAGTCTTTGCTTTAATTAAATGTATTTTTCTTTCCTCCTTGGTTAGATTAAATTTTTTGAATGTTTCTAAATTAATTTTTGGAGGCTTCATTTGTGCGTTAAAATTAAATAATTCGAATTCGTATTATATTCGAAGTGAATTTAAGTACTATTTGGAAAAAACTACTTCAATAGACACACAGTAAAATTTGAAAAATTCAAAAAATTCAGTTTACTTGAACTTCAACTTCGAAATAGTACAATACAATGACGGAGTATCTTATTCAGAATATTTGTAGTTTTAAAATTTTCCTGAAGCAATTGAAAAATCAGGATATGCAATATTTTGCTGTCTTCATGCCAGAACCGGTATCTCTGTTTAAACATAATTTTACTATGTATACAATGTAATATTATTAACATAATTATACATCGTTTATATGTATTTCCTCTCCTTTTGCAGGTCTGTTACATGGATGTCATATGCAGTGCTACCTATGAAAATATTTTTGATACAGTTTTATCAAATATATTTTCTGTATTCCCCATCAAACGCGAACAATTATTGGTCTGGGAGACTCAAAGCCACGCAAAGCCTTTCTGTCACTTGAGTGTTGCTAGTAAAGAGAGATATTAGGAATAAAATGTAACGTTACAATAGTACTTTTTCATGAGTGACTTTTTACCTTAACGTATCGTAATGTGATATGATACCTATTGGAGATGAACACTGTTTCGTTTTAAGCCTTAAGAGCGTTTGTCATAATGTCGTCGCCTTAAAACTAAATGGAAATAGTGTCGAACTGTGTGTCTGCTGCTAGAAGCATAACGCTTTAAATTCCCTTACCACCACATCGTGTTGATTCGCATATGTTCGATTAGATCTGGCCACCATATGATGCTTCATGGGGATATCAAGTTAGCAGCAAAAGTTTCTTAATTTTTGTAAAATCAAATTCTGTTACTCTCGTTACAGTGTTCCAAGCTTTCACGGCGTTAAATACAAAGTAATCCTTTTTTAATTGTAGTCTGTCATCGTAGTCTTTGTAATATATTTTATCCCCGTAAGCCGTTAGCATCGTAGGTTCTGAGACGGACACCCATCCAGGGATCCGTAGTGTCACGAGGTGCTTAATCTTCCCGGAGCGTGGTTAAGCAGTTAGGCTACCGGCTCCGACCTTATTTATTGTGATCGAGCGGCATGTATCATGAGATACATGTGATGTGATTACACATAACTCTAGTGGAGTATCCCATTTAATTACAGTAAAACTTGCTCAATGTGGAATCTCAAGGGGCCAGCATGTTTTTTTTTTTTTCGGTTTTAAGCAAGATTCCACATTTTGCAATGTAATACTGTAGAATTTCTTTGGCGGGACCGCGGTTTATGTTCACATTAGACAGATTTCCTCATTATACACGTTCCGCATTGAGCAAGTTTTACTGTATTTCGTGAAGGTGAAGTTCGCGCATGCGCAGATGCTCGTAAGTGGGTTTATCACGTTTTTGATATGGTACTTCTCACAGTGAAAACCAGGGAGTTTAAGCACGGCATAGCGTTACAGCATTCGACACCAAAAATCGATTTTCTGCGCATGCTCATTTCGAGTTTTGCATCACTTATGAGCTTCTGCGCGTTCTCAGAAGATCGACATACGCTACGCCGTGCTTAAACTTGCTATTAATTGCCAGTCTAACGACGTCATCGGGAGCTAGCGATACTCTCATCCTTACTGCATTTGAAAACATCTCCCGAATGTCATATACACCAGGAACCGTCGGTGATCGAAGTGAAGGGGGCGGAAGGAGATATTGGTTAAATTCATTTTATTATTATTATTATTATTATTATTATTATTATTATTATTATTATTATTATTTTCCACTACATCACGACTAAAGATGTTATGAGTTGTCTGAATATAAAATCTACTCCAGGTTGCAACCAGCACCCTACGGAGCAGATCCGGTGACTGTCAGTGCCTCTACAATACTTTGCGTAAAATGTGGGCTGTTCCAAATAAAGCAATTTCTTGCACTAGCCAGACTTTTGAATTACTTATTATTATTTTTGAATTATTTTACTTACTTTATATTTACTTTGAATTATTATTATTATTATTATTATTATTATTATTATTATTATTATTATTATTATTATTAGCCTATACATTCCCATGTAGGGCTAAGGCCTCCTCATTTCTCAGAGAAGATTTGTGTTGTCAGCTACTTGTGAACTTGTACATAGTTTGCTGTCTGGTTTTACACCAAGTACCAAATACAAAAATATACCAAATATACAGAAAAATACAAAGATACAAAAATACAAAAAAGTACCAAATACCAAATACAAAAATCACCAAATACTAAATTCACTTGTGGTTATGTTCAACTTCATTAGTTAACTGACTTAGTTCGCTATTCTGACTACGCTTGTTTTTGACAATTTTCATTCGTGTAGCTACTTAAACTGATTGTACATTGATACCTATAGTTAAACGTTTTGTTTGATATTTACACTTAATCACTTATCACTTATTATTTTTCACTGTTTCTAACTTTTTTTTCATTTCATAAACTCATTTCATTAATCCAAACCAAAGGTCTTAGAATGTCTTCAGTTTATAGAAAGGTCTTAAAATTATCGCCTTTTGGGTTAGCACTGTTTCCCCGCCCCCTTCAATTCGTCGTTCAGGGTCCACACGGTGGATGTGTTTCTGTGCTGTGGTTTCGGTTGTGCGTTGAAGCTGTGCAGCCGTCTTTGTCTGCCATGCGGTCCGGTTCCCACCTCAGCCGGCAAGTGGTGGGCGGACCCCACCCTCGACCTGGCGGCCAGCCGCATTCTTTTGATACCTGAGCCTCCCCACCCTTCCCGCCCTTACGCATCCCTTCGTACAAAGGGCCGCCAAGGAAAGATACACGGCCAAGTTGATTTCGTTAACGAATGGAGGGTTGCGGACTCGCTGGTATTTTTACACGGCGTGAAGGGTGGTATCGTATATGCAAAACACCAACTTCTAAACTTTTGGACGGGCGTGGGTGGAATCTAAAGTTTCGTTAAGGTGGCGTTACACGAACAGTTTTTCATTTTCTTATTGGTGTAGAAATTTGACTGACCAGATACGTTGTAATTTGTACAGAAAAATTACGCATGCTTGATTTTTCGTTTGTTTTATCCAGTTTGACTGCCGCGATCCTGGCGTCACTTTCCGGAACTTTTTCTCGTTTGCTAATCATGTTGTCTTTTTTGCTAAACGATTTGTTCTTTGTGTGCAGTTTTGAGTGAGTTTTAATGTGGTGAATTTTGTTGTGAAGTGATTATTGTGGTGAGAAATAAAGGAAATGGTGTTCTAATGTCTCGTTCCGTGCTCAGTCAGAAATAACCTAACTTGTTACCATAATTGCGATGTTCAAGTGGTTGATTCTCAGCGCTTTTTGCGGCCTCAAGACGAAATACTTTCGTCCGGTTTCGCGCAGAAAACGGAATGTCCGTGGAAAACGCTGGATCTCGTTGTTTCTATTTCGATACCGAAACAGAATAGCGAATAAACGACTGGAAGAAGTGCCTTAGTGCCTCAACTTATGTCACTGGAATGCCTCTGACCGGGAGGTACTAGGTTAGAGTCCCGGTGGCAGTAGGATTTTCGACACTATATTGGGATTTTCATAACTCTGCTTCTAATAGGAATCAGCTGTCGACGGTTTCATCCAATCGGGAGTTTGAACGTCACCATAGTGACGTCACTGTGGCGACATGTAAGCTCCCGATTGGATGGCCGCGAAACAGATTATTCCTGTCAGGCGCAGAGTTAAGAAAATCGCAGTATAGCTTGTCAGCTGGGTCGAATTCAGCTACTGTCTGGAGGAGAATTCTAGCGGCCGGCTGCTCTGATTGGTAGTTTTCCGTGATTTCTCCGATCAACACAAGGCGGATGCCGGAGCAGTACCCTAACAAACGAGACACGGACTGTCCGTGATCTTTCCTTCCTCTTCCTTGTCCTATCCTCACCCCCTTACACACACACTTTACTAATACGCACTATAGTGTATACACTTCCACACGTGCCGGGAGACCGGTCGGGGGCTTAGAGCTTGTTCCGGCTGGGGCGGTACCCCGCTGGTGGGAGATACCAGGTTGGGGAAAACATGGCTGGTCGACGGCAGGTTGGCGCCGGATCTCGGCGTCCGGAAGATCACCGCCACATCCCGATGGAAAAACATGCACTACGCTTACGGAACTAATGACCTCAGTAGTTGGCTGGAATCACTAACAATCGGCGAAGAAACGAGCGTCCTTTTCCATGCAATTTATTGTACAGAAAAATAATAAAAAAAATGATCTTGTGAAACGAGCTTTAGAGAAATGTTGGATTGCGATATTCCACCTGGTTTATTGGGTCCTATAGCGTGTACGATAATCGTAACGATAATCAAGATAATGGAAGTGCTTTCAACCTGTTACCGCCAGTGTGCGTTGATATCGCTTAACTAGTCGCGTAAGCAAATAGATGCGAAACGACATACGTACTGCAAATTAATAGAATGTGCGATTCTGGGAATTGTGCGTTAGCTCCACAATGTGCAGTTAAATTTGGGAACAACTTCCATTAACGTAACGCATTTGAAAGTGAACAATGTGCAGGAAGCAATTTGCTCATAAAGCACCCAATTGTCTCTAGGGTTTTACATAAGCTATTTTCACTTTGTAAGATAATTCCAACTATAAAAATGAGACCCCCACATGTCATGTGATGTTCAAGGAAGAAAAGTGAAATTCGTGATAATTGCGGGAATAAAAATTGTTTTCCACAATTGATGTTGTACTTGTTTCTTTGCCTTCAAACATTTGCTTCTGTTTGGGCATTCTTCCAATGGAAGGGAGGGAGTATATAAAACTCAGAAAGTATTACTCTGCCGAATCCTACTGTATAGTTGGCTTTTTGAACCCTATTTGATAATTTCCTTCATATGTTTTACGGAGGCAACTACCTTAGTTATTTTTTAAGTATGATGAATTTCACAATGAACATAACTATGTTTTGGTATAGTACAACTGTACTACATGTTACTGTAATATGTAAATTTGTTGAAGATTTTTTAATATTTTTTTAAGATTAAATATTTTTTAACATTGTGAATAAATATAATGTAAATAATTTGTTTAAAAAATTGTGACAGTTTTAAGTTTTCTTGGTGAAGTTTTTGACTACATGTATTCCTTATTTGTTTCACGTATTGTACATTATTAATATACTTATATCCTGGCTTTCTGAATGACATTAAAACCAATATACCTACATGACCTTGAACTCGCTGCCTGCAAGAGCTTAATAGCATTTTAAGGCTTGCGCACAGTACAAATAGTCGTGTTCTGCTTGACATCCCTATCCAGTACCCTAACAGTACCCTAACATACGAGGCCACGGACCGCCCGCGAATTTTCCTTCCACTTCCATGCCCTATCCTCATCCCTCACAGAAGCTTATTCTTACACGCACAACACTACCACACATGCTGAGCGATCAGTCGTGAACTTAGAACTTGCCCCGCTCGTGGGGGATACCTTACACCGCAAGCTGACGTGTAGGTCGGTGCCAAATCTCGCCTTCCAGCTGCGAAAGATCACCGCCACCTCCCGCGCTAAAACACGCTCTACTCGTACGGGACTAAGGACCTTTGCAACTGACACGTACTGAAACACTAGTGATTGCAACTGACACGTACTGAAACACTAGTGATTGCAACTGACACGTACTGAAACACTAGTGATTGCAACTGACACGTACTGAAACACTAGTGATTGCAACTGACACGTACTGAAACACTAGTGATTGCAACCGACGCGTACTGAAACACTAGTGATTGCAACTGACACGTACTGAAACACTAGTGATTGCAACCGACACGTACTGAAACACTAGTGATTGCAACTGACACGTACTGAAACACTAGTGATTGCAACTGACACGTACTGAAACACTAGTGATTGCAACTGACACGTACTGAAACACTAGTGATTGCAACTGACACGTACTGAAACACTAGTGATTGCAACTGACACGTACTGAAACACTAGTGATTGCAACTGACACGTACTGAAACACTAGTGATTGCAACTGACACGTACTGAAACACTAGTGATTGCAACTGACACGTACGGAAACACTAGTGATTGCAACTGACACGTACGGAAACACTAGTGATTGCAACTGACACGTACGGAAACACTAATCAATGTCTCAATCAACCAAAGTGTCAGTCTTATCTACGGAATGGCTGAATTGGCGCGTGTCATCCGCGTCACTCACAGGACCTGCTATTTACAGAAATGGTTGGTGAATTTATGACCACACTATTAATTCAAGGAATGTTTCTTTGTTTGCGGGTAAAATGGCACGAATGGCATGGTATAAACATGGAGCGAGCGAGTGAAGGTGTTGCTGTGCACGTGTTCCTGATGCCGTGTGTTGGATGATTAGTATTGTGCTCTTGAATATTCAACCTTAGCAAGCCCTGATGAAGGCACAATAAAGTTCCGAAACGTTGGCGAACTAAGAATTTTTTTTCATTGTATGACCAAAAATCATGAAACATTTATAGACCTATTTACAGTTTACCCGCTAAAACACATAACAACAAATTGGTTTTGTGTTAAAATATCGTTGGTATTTAAAATTTAAATGATTACGGGTGTTCTCATTGCCAAAAATGCTTACACTAATCTAAGTAACAACCACTCAAATTTGAAGTATCCTGACAGGGGCGCAAATTGTTTCCTGAATACCTGGATGCACCTCTGGTATGAGGGCACGGATTAGTGCGGATGAAGTCATTGCGCCAGAACCCGCATGTAAGAGAGATTCACATAAGAACAAGCAATTGTGACAGCTAGTGCTGGCAACATAACCGAAGGTTCTGTGGTCGTTCTGTCCTTGATCCCATTGAACTCTCCTTCCTCGATTCTTTCTTTTGCAGTTGGCTAACTTGTAAATGGTTTCGACGCTTCCTGCTGTGATGTACTTGTCCGACGAAAATATAGTGCGCCACGAGAAATAATTGAAATTAGGAAGTGCAGTGCTATGTGCTCTTCTGTAAAAAATTATTTCTTTTATACACATTATATTGAATTTAGTTTTTGCGTGATAAGTATTATGTTCATTTTAAAACCGAGTCTTGAATGTAAGGTGCGTACTGGTGCACGTGTTTCTGAACAGCTGCCGCGGCGGAGGGATACTTCTCTGAATTACATGTGATGTTCACTTGTTTAGCGAACTGTCACTTTTGCTTGTTCTTACGTGAATTCTTCTATACCACCAGAGTGAAGAGAAGTTCCAAGTAAACGATTCCAGCCGAAACAAACGCATTGCGTGGGGCCGGAATTCACTCTGCGAAACGCTGGCGCGAGAACCGAGCAACGTTTTCTTTAATTCGCGGGTCCCCTGCTGCTTGCGTCACGCACCCCGGACTCCGCCCCCGCCCCTGCGGCCCCGCGAGTCGGAAAAACGAAAGTCATTTTCCGCTCGCGTGCCCACTGTGTGCTCTGTCGTCTGCCGCCGCTGCCCTTTTCGGGTCCTTCCCCCAAACCCTCTCTCCCTCCCTCCCTGACGCCTTCCCGGTCGCTCGCCACCGCCCGGTTCGTTGCGCCGGGCTGGGCTTTTACCTGCCCACCCACTCGCCCGCTCCAGGGCCTTCCAACCCTCCATCAAACCCGGAGCCAAAGCACGAGGGTGCTGCTGTACAGGAGGCGCTAGTGTCGCCGGGTATGGTTGCAGGCTAGACTCGCCAACCTTTTATTTTTTATTAAATTTTTTTTTTCTTTTTTCATTTTTCTTACTTTTTCTCTTCCACAGTACCCCTGAGGAGGCAGGAATCTACACAGTAAACTGCTGCCTTGCGGCTTAAGCAGCTGAGAGGGAGAGATTTTCTTAATCTAACTAAAATTAACTAGAACTAACTTAATTTTATTTCTTATCAATATTAACTATCCTCCGAAACGTTGCTAATTTTATATTTATTCAACTGTGCAATTATGTGATTTTATGAATAAAAATTTTATTGTTAGTCTGTCTATAAACGTCTTGGAACTATTATTTTATATTTAACTTAATTTTAGCTTAAATCTAATTTTCTAATTACTAATGTTGCACTTTGGCATATATAACTTAACAGAAATTTTTTATTATTTTATTTATCTTAATCCTAAGTAAAATTTTTTCTAGAATTTGAAATTGAAGTTGAAAAGTTCTTTTTGTTTATTTCCATTCACGCATCATTCATTCTTGTTACATTATATACATAACCATTCATTCTACTCATTCACACCCACTGTACTACACTATTCTTCTGTTCGCCACGGCACTGACTTGACTTTATAGGAGGCGCTAGTGACGCCGGGTATGGTTGGAGACTAGACTCGCCAACATCCGCACATGAAAATTGGCTAATTTGTGAGAAATTCGAAAAGTGTCAACTGAATGTTCAATTACACGTAATATTTATGTACATACAGTTAGTATCAGTCTCGTTTGTACAGTCCATAATTTGCTCGAAAATCGTTAATTTTAAGTGGAAAATTAATACTAATGAAAAATATATTATAAGATAATTGAATAATTCCAGTTAAATAACATGTAAAGGTTGTACACCTAGACGAAACGGCCTTGAATTTGAAGTTCACCAGCACATTTTGTTTATTGGAAACCTTTCTATCGGCTAGCTCCTGAGCGACTAAATATGCTGATGAATTTCAAATTTATAGTAGGAAAATGTATATATAGTATATATACGGATAACGTATATAACGTATAACGGATAACGTATATAACGTATAACGGATAACGTATATAACGTATAACGGATAACGTATATAACGTATAACGGATAACGTATAAAGTATATGTACGGAAAATATATATAGTAGCAAAACGTATTAGAAGCACAATATCAAAAAATACGAACTCGAATTTTTGGACCTAAAATTTGTGTTTTAGGGTTCTCTTGAGCTGTAACTATGGGTTCACGTCAGGATTAAGATCTTCTGGCACTGTTTCAAAAATTAAGATCGGTGCAGATAGACAGGAGATACGTTCATTGGTGGTTTTAGCGTAAGTAATAATTTGAAACTTTATTATGTGCGAATACGTAACTTTGTCCTATTAGTTGAGATGAGACGTGGTTAACACTTTAGGAGTAAAATCTACTACTACCGTGTCGGGATAATGAAGATATTTTCATTTTTGGTGGTACTCCACACGACGTCCCTAACACATTTTTAAGGACAATATCGACATCGATGATTTTTACTTCAGTAGGAACAGGTTCATTATCGATTTTAAAGATTTCAATTAACGTTATTTTCAGTACTTTTTACTCTTTTCCTCGGTTTTGTTTCCGGTAGTCGATGTCGATTATTTTATTTTTGAAAATCAATATAGTCATCAGTATTTTCGTATTTACCTATTTACTCCGTATTTCGTATTTACTCCATGTTGATATTCTCGTTTTCGATGGCCCCAGTACCCTACCTTGAATTTACCCTTACAGTCCGTACTCACACTTATGTATACTTACACACTCGTACACACCTGTAGTATGAATAAATACATGAAACTCATACATAAAACTGGAGATAATTGATCTATAAGTAAATTAAGCAAGTACTTAGAGACCCAATATTAAAAAACAAAAATTCACATGTGAAATATCTTGATATTAAATTTCTAAATTGCCAAAGTCTTAGCTTATTTTAAATTTATTTTTAACTTTTCAATATTTTAAGGGATCTAATAAATAATTTGGTCATTCTTAGAGCTCTTAATCCAACCCGTCATTCATTCACAAATTCATTTGTACACACACATACATATACAAGTATACTTGTATGTATGTATGGGCAGGCCGGTGTCATGTATGTATACATACAAGCACATCCTACATACATACTTTAATGATGCGAGCCCTTCATCACCTCAGTACATGAAACACACATACGAGTCCATATATTCGTAATTCCACTCTTAACACGATATTCCTTTTCCGAAGGAATTAATGCACCCCGTCTGCCATGACTTCGAGCTGCGCGAGCAGCTCACAAGTCGCTCATCCTGCCGCAACACGCGACGCGCAAGAGAGCAGCGCTCGTCATTGCGTCCGTATCACTGCCCCCTTTGGGCGGCCGCCGCCCCTCCTTTCTCGCCCAGCCGCCCACTGGTCCCGCCTCCCGACCCCGCCGCGGTCCCAGAGGAGCGACGACCGACTGCATCCTGCGGCCCATTGTCCGTTACCTGAGAAGACACTGCCCGTCTCCATCCCGTGGTCCATTTTCGATTACCTGAGAAGGCACTGCCCGACTCCATCCCGTGGTCCACTTTCCGTTACCTGAGAAGGCACTGCCCGACTCCATCCCATGGTCCACTTTCCGTTACCTGAGAAGGGACTGCTCGACTCCATCCCGTGGCCCATTTTCCATTGCCTGAGAAGGGACTGCCCGACTCCATCCCATGGTCCACTTTCCGTACCTGAAAAGGGACTGCCCGACTCCATCCCGCGGTCCATTTTCCATTATCTGAGAAGGCACTGCCCCGACTCCATCCTGTGGTCCATTTTCCATTACCTGAGAAGGCACTGCCTGACTCCATCCTATGGTCCACTTTCCATTACCTGAGAAGGGACTGCCCGACTCCATCCCGTGGTCCATTTTCGATTACCTGAGAAGGCACTGCCCGTCTCCATCCCATGGTCCACTTTCCGTTACTTGAGAAGGCACTGCCCGACTCCATCCCATGGTCTACTTTCATTACCTGAGAAGGCACTGCCCGACTCCATCCCTTTTCGGTGGTTAGGATGAAGGGCGGAGCTCGAGGCGACGACCGGTCGTCGACCGACCGCATCCCGCGGTCCAGCTAAAACCCTTTTCACTGTCCTTTTCCTGAGAAGACACAGCCCAACTCCATCCCGCTTCGTTCATCCGGTGTTCCGGGTGGAGAGAGGGTGGAGCCCGACAGCATCCCGCGGTCCAGCTAATCCCCTTTCACCTTTCGTTACCTCGGAAGAAGACATAGCCCAACTCCATCTCGGTTCATTCATGCGGCGTTTCCAAAGAAGGAAACATTTTTGTAAAGTTGGCATTCATGTGTAACGCATGTAGAAGTTTTGGCGTCAGTTCAGAGAAAACCTCAAACTCAGGTGAGCATATCAAAATCTTCTGAATTATTTATGATAATTCGGCGAAGTAATAAGATGCTCGTGACAGGTAATTTCATCTTTTGTTTCCATAAACATTTAAGCGGTGTTTTTACTGTGGGTGTCCTAAACTGAGATGTAAATGTTTCTTGAAAACAAACAAAGTAATAAATTATAATAGATCAAAGTGATTCTAAGCTCACCATCGGAAACGTAGAAGTCAACCCTCGTACTAGGAGAAAAACAGAACGGATGGAGTCGGGCTGGTGACTTTTTTGGGAGGTAGGTAAAACATTTGTACTTGTTAAATTAAAACTCAAGTCCTTCCAAGGTCACGAGCTGAAAAGAGGGCGACAATGCCATCCAATCGAGAACTTCAATACCCAAAATTTTAAGTCATACCGACGCTCCCGTTTGGATGACAATGCCCCCCCCCCTCCCTGCCAACTCGTGACCTTGGACCAGTGATGTCAAGGTCTTCTACTGATGGCAGTGGCACGCGTTGCGGCTCCGTGGCATGCCACGAGCTTCTCTGCGCAACTAGCGTCTGGAAAGGAAACTATAAGTAACCCCGCCGTTTAACAATAGGGATGGCGTTGTCTCTGGTGGCCTGGGTCATGAATTGCGTGGAGAGGCGATTTCGTCGTGGCACTCGTGCCACGGACTCCGCTCGTGGCATCTTAACACTACCGTAGACTGTAACTAGCGCGAGACTTTCTGTTTTATACTGCGATTTCTCTAACTTTCCTCCTAAAGGCCACTCAAATCCCACCTTCTCGATGGAATATGTCACGGCATTCGCGTCTTTCTCGGTCTTGCCGGTAGAAGTCGCTTGATCGCAAGCACTGCTTGATACGGTTGCGATCATGCGAAATCTAGTGGAACGACTGAGAAAGATGCGAAATACCGTGACATACTCCATCGCGAAGATGGGATTTGAGTGGCCTTGAGGGGCAAAGTTAGAAAATCGTAGTAGTAATCGAAGAATAGGAAAAGTTGACCGTGGGATGGACTGCATAGGCCCGGCCGGGGAAGAGTTGACCGCGGGGACGGTATACGGCGCGCGTCATTTCCCGTCCAGCCGCCCACTGCCCGCCCCCACCCCCGCCCTGGGATCCAGCGGGGCGTCGCCCGGTCGGTGCAGCGGCGGCGGCGGCGGCCTGCTTGCTACCTGCCCCGCCACGCCGGCCGCCAGGGACACCTGCACCGCCCTCCCCTTCCGCCCCCGTCGCACCACACCGCACCGCTGCCCGTATTGACGCGTGGGCCTACTCCGGCAGCCACGAACTGGCACTGGCCCTCGCCTCGCCTCGGACTGACTGCATTGTCTGCCGCAGCCGCACTGCCCGGCCCGCGCGCCCACTGCTGCCTCTCGCTCCGTTGGCCGCCAGAGAGAGGACCGCGTGGTTTAAACGGCACGCAGGAATCGGAAACTGATCGCACATTTGGGTTTTCGAAATGCGTTAGAGAAGTGGATTACTTAAGTTTCGCCATAACTCCAATTCTGTTATCCCGAATTCATTGATATCTCGAAGTCTTTGATTTTATCTCGAAGTCATTGATTTTATCTCGAAGTCATTGATTTTATCTCGAAGTCATTGATTTTATCTCGAAGGCATTGAGTTTATCTCGAAGTCATTGAGTTTATCTCGAAGTCATTGATTTCTTCTCGAAGTCATTGATTTCTTCTCGAAGTCATTGATTTCTTCTCGAAGTCATTGATTTCTTCTCGAAGTCATTGATTTCTTCTCGAAGTCATTGATTTCTTCTCGAAGTCATTGATTTCTTCTCGAAGTCATTGATTTCTTCTCGAAGTCATTGATTTCTTCTCGAAGTCATTGATTTCTTCTCGAAGTCATTGATTTCTTCTCGAAGTCATTGATTTCTTCTCGAAGTCATTGATTTCTTCTCGAAGTCATTGATTTCTTCTCGAAGTCATTGATTTCTTCTCGAAGTCATTGATTTCAGATCCAACTTCTTGACAGCATCTAGAATTTCTTGACTTTCGAGTTTCACTATATAATTCTTGGAATTATTGATTGATTCGATAATGGTACAGATCCTAAACATTTCCTGTTGTGCTTTTGGTCAGTGTTTTTGTTTATACATGAAGCCCCAATAAAAGTTGTACTAACAATACATCTTTCCTTTATCTTGTCATATTTCGTGTCGTGGGCTAATTCTTTGTATGTATTAAGATTATAGAAGCTCGCAGAAATGTTCTTGAGTAGCAGCATTACGTATAAGTAGCCACTAAATCTATGTTACTAATATGCGAATTACTTTTATAAGAAATTATTAATATATTAGTGATCTGTATGTTAGAAAAGTATCTACATTAATTTCCTGGCCTTCGAATAAAATAAAACGTTTATTAAAAATAAATGAACGCTATATATTTTGTAAATAATTAGCAACTTAATCGATAAGGCCTAAATAAAATTGGATATTGTTTTCTCAGTTTAAAACTTCGTATCGATTCCTGTGGTTGCAGATTGCACTATCGATCCTTCAAAAAGCATCAATATTGAAAGTAGACGGTATTGGACGTATTCGAATGTAATCGATAATGGAAATCTGTATTAGACTCAGAATTGGTGTTAAGTGTATTGGCTAGTATTCTGTTAGAAATATAAATAAATAAATGGCGAATTCGACGCTAAAAGGACTACGTACAAATCATATATTATTTCAGGTCTTAACAAAGAACTGGAGAGCGAAAATGTACGCTGGACATTGACATAGACATTCTCCCGTCGAAATCGTTACTAACTGCTGCTTCTGGACGTTACTGAACTTCTTGCGTACTAACTTGCTTCTGGACGTAAATGTAGCTTCACTGTGCGCACGTTTGTTGAGCACTCCTTTTGCTTGTAGTTCATTTACAGTTGAAATTGATTTTCTATAACTCGGGAAAAACATTTTTCAATATCTTTATTTTTCTAAAAATAATATTTTCTAAATTCATTTTTTTTCGTTGTTTTTTTTTTAATAAAATTCTGGCCCTCAAGAAAATGTGCGCAGATAAAATTTCTTTCCCCACACGTCGTATACAGTTTTACTGTTTTTTTGACAAAAAAAATAAATAAATAAACTATCGAACGGAATCGCGTTTTCGCACACCACCTCTCTGTCTGCTCCATCGCCACCGCGCCCCGCACTTAGTCGCCTCGCGTGCTTTTCTGCCGGCGGTCCAGCCCCCCTCGCGTCACTTCCTGCTTCAGCCCTCCGCGCCGCCGCCGCTACCGCACTCTGTGCGACAGGGGTTGGGTGCGACCCGCGCCGCCCGAAGCACAGCGTAAGCGGTGTGGAACCGAACCGAACCGAACGGAGGGGAAGTTCGGGGCGGGGTGGGGGTGGGGGGAGGGAGGGGAGAGGGAATCTAATCGAATCAAATGCACTCGCGTCCCCCAGGAACCCCCTCAGGCACCTCCATTCCCTTACCCCCTCCCTCCCGCCCCTCTTCCACGGTAGCGGCCCCCCCGCCAAATAAGAGAGAGCGCTATTAGCGGAAATGATTGGAATTGCTAACGCAAGATGGCGGCGGGTCTGCGTAGTTGTTGCGGGTCCCGTGTCTGTTCAGTAAATGTTGTTGACATTCTAGAGGGTTCTTTTGGTTAGACGATGTTTTATTATCACGTGTTGGGGTTGTTTCGATAGTGGCTTAGTAGTGGTTGGTACCCGTTTGGTTTTTGATCACGAAATTACGTTGTTCCACGGAACTATGAGTTCAATCTGTTAGTATTAAGAAGAGGAACTCAATTGGAAATAAGGTGTTCTACGTACGTATTTTGATAGTCGTGTTTCGTCGAAACATCGTTCACTCAATGCCAGAGCTAAATTTGTCAATATATAGGTTATGACGTGAAATACTTGTGGTAGTAATTGTTTGTGTTTCAAGCCACTTGTTGGTTGAGAAATGTTGACGTTCACGAATATCTCGAGCTACTTTTGCTGAAGAGAGTCGTTTTCGATAGATTCCTGTAGAATTACAAGTTGCGATATTATAATATTACGTAAACTTTGCATATACATTACGTTACTTCTTTGAGCAGCTTTGCACTACTAGTTTTTCCGCATTTTGCTTGTTTACAAAAATATTTTAACTATTTTAAAGATTATGCCATAGAGAATATAGCTTCTGGAGTCAATGAAGCACCCACGTAGAGGTATCATGGGGTTTCTGCACGCCCCCTCCCCCTCCGAAACCAATCATACACATTTAAAATGTAGCGTTTACCAACTACTATACTAATAAAATACATATATCAATTGTTTACGTTATACATATTAACTATGTCTACAAATAAAAACATATTGTTTATATTCAGTCCTAAATAAACACTTCTGTATCAAAAAAATATTAGTTCAGCTGGGACACAACCTGCAACCCCACTCCAACCCCCATCGAGAAAAACCCTAGGTGCCCCTGCTGACTGGAGTCACATGAAACGCACTCCAAGTACCATAGATGTTGAATCTCACTCAAACCAATTTCCTCAGTCATTATCATCGAATTGGCGTTTGGTTTGTAAACGGTCGGCCACACCTGATCAAAGTCGTACGCTGGTTTGTGAAAAGACACGGCATTCCCAGCGTATTAACCGATTCTCCTCCCCCCTCCCGGTGTGCATTCCATATTCATTCGTGGCAATTTCCCGCTCCAACGCCTCCTCTTGGGGCATCGCGATCAAAGCCCCCACCCCACCCCCTCGTTCTCCCCACGCCTCAGCCTCCTATTGCAGTGCCCATTGTGAGCCCACCTGCCATCGGTGCGGGGGGGAGGTGGGGCGGGGGGTCGTTGCAGAGCGATGCGGAGTGGGGCGAGGCGAGGCGGGAAGGCGGGGCGGGGCTGGGAGAGACGGGGCTAGACTAGATGGAACGGGGCGAGGCGGGGCGGGCGAGGCGGGGCGAAATGAGGCGAGGGAAGGCGGAGCGGGGAGGAACGAGGCGGGGCGAGGCGAGGTGGAGCGGGGCAGTGCGGGCGGGGAAAGGCGAGGCGGGGCAAAACGGAGCGTAGCGTGGCGAGGCGAGGCGGGGCGGGGATGGGAGAGGCGGAGCGAAGTGGGGCGAGGGAAGGCGGAGCGGGAAAGGGTGGGGCGAGGCGGAGCGGGAAAGGGCGGGGCGGGGCTGGACGTGGCGAGGTGGAACGGGGCAGTCGGGCAAGGCGGGACGGGGCGAGGCGGGGCAAAGCGGAGCGGGGCGAGGCGAGGCGGAAAAACCCGAGCCAAGGCGGGGGGGGCATAGGCGAGGCGAGGCAAAGCGGGGCGGGGCGAGGCGGAGCGGGGCGGGGAAAGGCGGTGGCGGAGCAAAGCGGAACGTGGCGTGGCGTGGCGAGGCGAGGCGGGGCGGTGCGGGGCTTGACGGAGCGGAGCGAGGCGGGGGGGGAGTGCAGGGTAAATCCTCCCCTAGGGAAGCATAGGGGATGAGAAGGAATTGGGCGATGTGGCGGCCGCAGGCTACACCGTGGCCATCGTGGTTCTAGCAAGCCGCGGGCGCAATCAAATCAAGACACCGCCACCGCCACGGCCGCCGCCATCGCCATCTGCTCGGTGGGTTCTCAGTGTAGGGACATTTCAAAATAATTCCATTGAGCAGGAATTGCACGATTTATTACAAAGAATATGTGGGACTCGTTAGTTTGATTTTGCGTTATTGGAATTACCGGTGTTATTGGATAATTCGAAGAAGAGCCGTCCTCGAAACTTATTGAAAGCCTTGGGAAATATGTTCTCATTTGGATTTTTGAATTCGAAATCATGATTTTCAAATTGACTCTTGCTGATGAAA
Organism: Acheta domesticus; assembly: GCA_031308135.1. Lineage (NCBI taxonomy): Eukaryota > Metazoa > Arthropoda > Insecta > Orthoptera > Gryllidae > Acheta > Acheta domesticus. The sequence continues at coordinate 66,490,756 of JAHLJT010005437.1, read as the reverse complement.
AAATACCCTGAAGCAAACATCAGTATCTGGGTAAATCAGCAAGCGATAATTCGAATTACTTTGTTGGCCTGTTGGGAAATGAAATTTTGATTCTCACGAATTTTGTATTTAAATGATGGTTGCAATTTAATCTCTCGTGTCTCATTAATCCTTCGAGGAAGGGGTGGGATGAGGTAGGGGGATCCGCGGGCTACTTCGCCCCCGCCCAGGGTTTAGCAAACTGCGGGTGCAATCAAATCAAGACACTCCACCACCCTCCCTCCTGCTTGCTGGGAACACAAGGCATGGAGGTGTTAACACGGAGCAGAATCATTATATTGTGTATCAAGGGTCATGTTAAGTTTTTGGTGTCTACTCCGATCTGCCAGAACCGTGAACTGTCTGCGCTCTCTCGTTATTGTTTCATTGGATACTTTCGATCATTCCAGGAAATGTTTTCCGCGATTCGAATTATATCCCAGAGGTATCTTCGGAAGTTTTGAATGTGAAATTCTGTACGTTGCTGCTGAACGAGATTTACAGTTGTGTATGAATCTTCAAGTAACGATTGCTGTGAGAAGGGCAGACTGCAGTTTGTTCTGAAACTTTGTAGTGGGATTTGTATAACTTTGCCCCTCAAGCCCCTATGGCTTTGGTGGAATATCACACGGCATTTCGCGTCTTTCTCCGTCGTGCCGCTAGGAGTCGCATGATCGCAAGCACTGCTTGATATGGACGCGATCATGTGGTATTTGGCGGCACGATTGAGAAAGACGCGAAATGCCGTGACATTTCCATCGTGAAGACGAGCTTTGAGGGGCAAAGTTAGAAAATTCGCAGTATAGTTGCAACCAGCGCTGCATGCACTCAAGACACTGACACCCTTTTTCCTTCCGCATATTGAGAACTCTGGAGATGTTAACAAGGTTCAGAATCATTACATTTTGTGTCAAGGCTCGTGATAAAACTGAGTGACATTTATTCCGTTCTGGCATAACCGTGACCTGTCAGGTCTTGACCGACAGTATAGCGGAGTCTCAGTATTGCATCATTGGATACTTTTGATGCTTTCAAGAAGATAGTTTTTCGCGAAATTTGGTTTCGAATTATTCCAAAGATTGTATCGTCTGAAAAAGATTTGAATGTGGAATTCTGAACTTTGCTATTGAACGAGATAGTTGTGCATAAATCTTCCTTCAAGTGACACGATTCGGGGTGGGAGGGGCATGGGACAAGGAGTTGGGGTTGGGGAAGTCTGTTCTGAAGTTTCGTGTCCAACCAGCAGGTGGACGCAATTAAGTGAAGACCTGCCGTCATTCTTTGCGCAGCGGAATGCAAGAGCTCTGTGTAAAATTGACAGCAGATTTTAAATTCGTCTCATTACATTGCACTGAACAGATCACCCGTAGCAGAGTCCTCTTGTTTTACTGGGACATCCCTAGGGGACGAAGCACATTGTGCAGCTTACTCTTAGCTTTTTAGCCAATTAGTTGTGTGTGTGTGTGTGTGTGTGTGTGTGTGTGTGTGATTGTTGTGAAAAAATCAATAGGTAACATTTCTCCAAAACCTTTATTGGAGCTTCCAGTATTAATGCCATATATATTCTTTTTTTCCAGGTGAGTTGCAGCTTCATTTCTGAAAGTCGTACTTGGCAATCCATCTACGGTAAGTGCTATATTAATTCGCCAGTTTCTTAGACTTAAGGCGTTAATTCGTAATTCTTCTAAAACAGGCGAATCGTCCTGGAAGACTGAAAAAATAATAGTTTGTCAAACAAATATTTAGTTTATTTCATTTAATTCCGAAACTTGCGATCCACAAAAAACTTGAGAACGGTATGTGTAGAATACAAAAGGGTAAATTTGTAGCATAACGTAATATTTAAAAAGTCGTACACAGAAGAAAATTTCGGGAAAGTGAATGTATGATCAGATCGCTACTTTCTCACTCACTAATTATGATACAAAATATAAAATCCGAATTGTAAAATTAAAGAAAATCCCAGAGTATACTTAACAAAGAATATCTTTTCAGGATTTCTTTCTCCAGGAAGGTACGACATATGAACTCGTAGATAGGGATTACTGTCGGGGATCACAAATTTATCACTGAATCGTTGTTCTCATTCCCAAATTATATTTTTGGCGACGGTCTTCAAATTGTAGTAGGTGCAATAGAATATTTGAAACTCCTGCCTAGTGCGAATATCTCAATAAAACTCAAAGGTCCAATTTCCTCGTTTCTTTTTGACAAACACATGCTCACAGCGACGATGGTGGTGTTAGCGAAATTATGAGTTTTCGTTCACTGAGAAATTTCTGCATTATTTTAATATTAAAGTAATTACCATGAATGCACTTTAAATTAAATGTACACATGTACATTAGGATGCATGAGTCCAGGCTTTTTGGTCATATTTAGAATGAATGACCGTGATAGATTGGCGAGCTGAGTATATGAAATAACAAGAGGCAGGGGAATCAGGAATGCCTCTGCATTAAATCTGCATTGATTTTAAATAAAACATTAAATTTAATGTACAAATATTTTGAGTTCTTTAATGTGCAATGTTACATTAAGTTTCATTTACATTAATACATTAATCTACATTAAATTGAATGACTTTTCTGACAGTGTATGCTGTATCCTATTCATTTCCTTTCTTCTACTTACCTTCTATTTTGTTTCAAATTACCCCTACCTATCTATGTACAAAGTCGAAAAAGCACTACACCTGCACGTTCGTCAATCCCCACGCTTAATTTAATTAAAGTCCAAATGTTCCTTTTGCGAAGTCGTCCTCGAACACGCGCTGGGCGAAGTAGTTTGGGAGACGTTCGTCCTACAGCGCGACAGGCACGCACCTCGTCCCACCCACTCGAACCGCGTCACGGCACCGCGGCGCGTTGCGTGGGAAGGCCGCGCGAGGCGCCACTTGTCTCCCGCACGGACGACGTGGGCGGAGGAGGAGACGTGTGTGTTGTGAACGGCCGCAGGCGGTGTGCGGGCGGAAGAGAAACGGGGTGGAGGGCGGGGAAGCGGGCACTTGCTCGCAAAGGCGTACGGCAGTGGTGTCAAGGTCTTCTACTGGTGGCTGTGGCACGCCCTAGGGACACCGTGGCATGCCACGAGCTTCTCTGCGCAACTTAGCGTCTGGAAAGGGAACTATTAGTAATCCCCGCCGTTTACAATAGGGACGACGTTGTCTCTGTGGTGGGGTGGATGAACTGCGTGAAGGGGCGATTTCGTCGTGGCACTCGTGCCTACGGTACTCCCGCTCGTGGCATCGACCTTGACAACACTGGCGTAAGGTATGGAAAAGGAGCGGATTCAAGCGGTCCTTGTTATCTTCAAGCATCATTTCTTCCAAGCCTTGCATCGAGAAAGGAAGAAGCCAGGTTGCCGAAGGCTGTTGATACTTCCCATATTTATCACTTATAGATACTTGTAACTTGGTAGATACGACCGTTACTTATCAGTATTTATAACGGGAGGATATTGATGCCAGTACTATTGGATGTATCGGTAGTGACACTAATTTCAATAGCGTATTATACAGTGGTCTGGGGAGGAAACGTCGAAACTTCGAAAAGAAGCTCTTAGGCACTATCTAAAGCGTATTTTTGTCTAATAAACTACGTGGATTTCTAAATGGTTGAGCCGCTATTAGTACTCCAAGGTTGGTTCCCCACAAAACATATTTTTAGACACAAAATGTGCATTAAGGAAGGAAGCATAGAAACACTCCAAAAAATTGTAAATTGTTTATTTATTTACAAAAGAAACGAATATATTTGCTCAGACAGAAAAATTAAGCGAGAAATAAAAAGCAGTCGAAATGTGTAAATTGGATGATTTTTTTTATTTCTCGCTTAAATTTCCTTTCTGAACAAATATGTTCAATTCTTTTGTAAATTAAACAATTTGCATGTTTCTGGAGTGTTCTATGCTTCTTATAATACAAATTTTTGCCTAGAAATCAATTTTTCAGACACAACTTTTGAGTGCTTATTGCGGCTCAACCATTGAGAATATTCACGTAGTGTGTCAGACAAATACGCTTAGAATTATCCTAAGAGCTTATTTTCCAGGTTTCGAAGTTTCTACCCGGACACCCTGTAGAATTCAAGATAACAGGGACATTTTCGCAGCACTCGATCGCAATTTGGGGACCCTGCTGTGCGCTCGTTGCGAGCGGTGCACGAAAGTGCTGCAGTGTGGTCGAAAGATCGCTGTTTGCTACGTCGGGGCGGGAGGCATCCACGTGTCTCCCGTGCAGACAGCGGAGACGGCAGAACGGCCGTAGGCCAGTGCAAGTCGATACGACATTGGAAAGGGGACTTGCTCGCAAATGCATATGGTGTGGAAAAAAGGGAGGGGAGCAAAGTGGCCCATGTATTACTCGTTCCCTTTACATTTGCAGACGAGGAGAATAGGAACTAATGTTGTTTTGAAAGTGAAGGCCCGAACACACAACCGAGAATACACGAATGGCCCCCGTTGTCAATCAGCACCTGACCAATCAGCTGTCTCCGAAGGCAGCACAAAGCGCTACGGACACAGCTGACGAATTATGCCTTTCTGACAGTGAGCTGGAGTCGCGCTCTTAAATGATTAAGATACTATACAATAAAATAGATCACACCACACGCTATTCCACAACATTCACGTACAATATTTTCATTTCTTCTTTGCACTCTTCTACTGCTTAATGGTTATGTTCTTGCCAACCGGAAGTTCTGTGTGCTGCTCACCGCCATCTATATCATATTAAACGGTCAGTATCTACTGCAGACGCGCGTTTCTCATTCAGTTCGGCGGTGACCTCATGTAAACAGATCGCAGCGCTCCGTCTGCAAATGTAAAGTGACGAGTAATACCTTCAAGTACCGTTCGCAAGGCTGGCTTGCATCGGTCGTTAAACAAACCAGGGCTTGCCCAAGAGTTTCTTGCGGTGACGGGTTCTTATGTTTGGAGACGTTCAATACTTAACACTTGTAAAGGGTAGATATTGTTGGCGTTTCCGTATTGGAGGTAATCGACACTAATGGATAGAGGCGTAATATAGAACTCAAGACAACAGTGACTTTTTCGAGCAATCGATCGCAATTTGAGACGGCTGTGCGCTCTCTGCGGAGCAATGCTCGAAACTGGTATGCAATGGTCGAGAGATTGCTTGTCGATCGCTGTTTGCTACATTGCAGAAGGCACCACTTGTCATCTGTGCAGACGGCGAAGGCGTAGGCGATAGATTTCGTCGTGTGAGAACAGCCGCAGGCTTATGGAAGTCGGGACGAAATGTGTGGAGGGTAGGAGAGGCGAGGTTTCTGCCAAAGGCTTATGGTGTGGATAAAAGGGAGGAAAAAAGCGGTCCATATAGCTTCAAGCATCCTTCACAAGTCTGGTCCTAATATTTGATGTTAAAATCATTTTAACTAATTAATAAAATTAATTGTGAAATAATTGTTTGCAAAAATGTTCATAAATTATGAAATAATGTATATTACACTAGTATTTATGCTCTCGTACATCGTATTTGGTTGAAACGTATCGTATTGTAACGTACGTATCTCTAAAAAATATTATAAGTTAGTATCGTAACGTTTCGTAACTTAAATTTTTGTCTCTAGTGCAACTAACTTCAACTGACCAAACGAATCTTCACTAATGAAACGTGCCATAACTATCGTACCGTACCATAAATAGTCATAAGGTACCTTAACTCACGTTACACACCGTATCGCAACTATCTTAACATTATTTAGCTAGTCGTGACCTACCTAGGATATCGCAACAAACTGTATGTATCGTAACGCATTGTATTGTAACATAAGTATCGTAATGTATCGCAACATTTCGTAAAGTACATAAACTGCAATGTCTCGATCCTGCCTAAAGGCACCACTCGCTTCGGCGGTGGGGCCCGCACGAATAGAATGGGAAACGGTTCAACGGTACGTTGGGCTGGAGATATACACACGTGTATCTTTATGAACTGCGCGGTAAAAAAAGGGGAATAAAACCGAAGGAAAGGGGGAAGACCGCGCCATCTGCCGGGCCTCCCCTAAACAATAAAGCACACGGAAGACCTCCGCTTACGCCGGGTTTGTAGGATGGAAGGAAAAGGTGCGAGAATGAAGGTCCGTGTGTAAGGGGTTGGTAACATTGCGTTCAGTGAAGGTGCGGGCTGGAATGCGCGTTCTGGAAATGTGACGCGAAAATTGCAGATCTACACTGCGATTTTCCTAACTTTGTCCCTTACAGAAATCAGCTGTTCACGGTTTCATCCAATCGGGAGCTTGAACGTCACCGTAGTGACGTCACTGTCGCGAAATATAAGCTCCTGATTGGACGGCAGCGAAAACAGCTGATTCCTGTCAGGGACAAAGTTACGAAAATCGCAGTATATATGTCTAATTTACATTACGCGCAGATATTGGAAGATAACTATGTAGCCTTCGGCCTATTAAGAGGTGACTCAGAGTGGTCACTTTTCGAAAAATATGGAAAACTGGGGAAAATTAGGGAGTTTTATTGCTCTGAAAAAATCAGGGAAAATCGGAGAATTCGCTGAAAAATCGTTGGATTTCAGAGATGTCGGGTGTGTAATAAAACTGAATATTATTCCTAAAAAATGTTATTTATTTATTTATAGTTATTTTTACAGCGTTTTTGTTTGGTGAGAAAATATTGTTAATTTGTATTTTGTCACGGCAAAATCAGAGAGACGACCAATTAGTGTCAGGGTAGCTTTAATATTTTAAGTTGTATGAAGGTACAAAGGTTACCAGGAAAGAATTATAAAAAATACAATGGATAACTTGGAAAAGTCAGAGTAATATGTTCCAGAAAATTGGTGGCCACTTTACGTTTTATGTTTTCTTTAGACATCTACCCAGTAATTCTGGAAAGCATACAAAAACTTTGAAACATGTCAGCAAAAAAAAAAGTTTTGAATTTCGCGTTTAAAGCGAAAATGCGGTCATTGCACTTCAAAAGTCCTTCGTTCCGAATATTCGCGGAAATAATGAATTCTGAGAAGACCCATCAACTGAACTCAAAATCGCTTATTACAGTGTTCATCGTTTTCATTGTTAATACCGTGCCAGTCGATGACTCTCTGCATTCTAGCTCCATGGAGCGAATAGCAGTGATGGTGAATGTTGGTGCCACTTTAGAACAGCCGGCCGAAGATTTCTCACCCCTGTAAGAAGACGAACAAGAAAAGACACGAGGCGCCACGCGAGGAGGCGGGAAAATAAAACGAAAGAAAAAAAAGTGAAAAAAAGGGAAAGTGCGTGCGTATTAAGACAAGGTATATCTTTTTCCCGGCGATAGCGTCGGCAAATCGCCTTACGAGGAGCAGCAGCAGAGCAAGACGGTCTCGCTGGAAAGGAAGAAAGAGAGCAGACGGCGAAGCGACGATGTGCTTGTTCTGTGCTGCTGCGGGATGAAATGTGGAGGAAGATTTCTTTCGCGCGGAATCGCCCAGACGCAACGATAATTTTTGTTGGGGAGGAAGAGCAAGGCGAGTTTTTTAGTGTTGCGTTGAAAGTGAATCGGCCTTTTGTTTTGTTAAGGGATGATTATTTTTTAGGTTAATAGGATTGGATATTAAAGGTGAATCGGCTTTTTGTTTTGTTAAGGGATGATTATTTTTAGGTTAATAGGATTGGAATATTAAAGGTGAATCGGCTTTTTGTTTGTTAAGGGATGATTATATTTAGGTTAATAGGATTGGAATATTAAAGGTGAATCGGCTTTTTGTTTTGTTAAGGGATGATTACTTTTAGTTTAATAGGATTGGAATATTAAAGGTGAATCGCCTTTTGTTTTGTTAAGGAATGATTATTTTTAGGTTAATAGGATTGGAATATTAAAGGTGAATCGGCTTTTTGTTTTGTTAAGGGATGATTATTTTTAGGTTAATAGGATTGGAATTTTAAAGGTGAATGGCTTTTTGTTTTGTTAAGGGATGATTATTCTTAGGTTAATAGGATTGGAATATTAAAGGTGAATCGGCTTTTTGTTTTGTTAAGGGATGATTATTTTTAGGTTAATAGGATTGGAATTTTAAAGGTGAATCGGCTTTTTGTTTTGTTAAGGGATGATTATTTTTAGGTTAATAGGATTGGAATTTTAAAGGTGAATGGCTTTTTGTTTTGTTAAGGGATGATTATTCTTAGGTTAATAGGATTGGAATATTAAAGGTGAATCGGCTTTTTGTTTTGTTAAGGGATGATTATTTTTAGGTTAATAGGATTGGAATATTAAAGTTGAATCGGCTTTTTGTTTTGTTAAGGGATGATTATTTTTAGGTTAATAGGATTGGAATATTAAAGGTGAATCGGCTTTTTGTTTTGTTAAGGGATGATTATTTTTAGGTTAATAGGATTGGATTATTAAAGGTGAATGGCTTTTTGTTTTGTTAAGGGATGATTATTCTTAGGTTAATAGGATTGGATTATTAAAGGTGAATCTTTTGGTCGTTTGATCTGATCAGTTAGCAATACTTGATTTTTTTATTTCTGACGGGAAAAGAAATATGTTAGTATGGAAGGAATTTGGCTCGAACGTTCATTTACAGCGCTCGAAATGAGCCCTTAAATTTAGTATGAGTAAGAATTGAAGAGATAGATGGTAAGTTCAAAGAACACGCCATACAGTTTCAGAAGATCACCAACATTTTTGAACAAATAGCACCGTTTTAAAAGTTATATCAGTTCATTGACGAAGTTCAATTCGAAGTGTAATAGAGTCGTAAAAAGCTGTTGTGTTACTAAATAAGCCCTAGGTAGAACCAGTTCTTTGATACCTCAAATTTTGTGTGGGTGAATTTTTTCACAATTTCCTTTGAATCGTTTCATTTATCATCGTGATTTCATTATTTCAAAAGACAAAACCGGGATATCTTGAATATTTTGGACGGGGAGGTTCTAGGGTTATAGTTGTAGGACCCTGGGTGCCCCACTGGGCAGAAACCAAGGAAGTCGGTGTAGATCGGTATAGATCTCACCTTCCACCCGGGGAGGAAAACGTCCAGTTTCGATATACCTATGTTACTGATCACACATCAATTGTATGCATGTACTTGTCATTGTAGGGTCAGATTAATACTTTTGCCATGGGAGATATGTGGCGAGCATGGCGTATTCCCTTCACCTTACCTAGCTTGCCTGAGCTTTCTTTCGTCACAGCTACAGAAACTGAGCGGATTTGTATTAGGAATCCACCGCACTATGTTTGCTCCGGCCGGGAATCTAACCCGAGACCGCCTCACAAAAAGCTAACTCTCTGACCATGAGCCATCATTGTTTGAGACTTGTAATCCAAGTATTATAAACAATAAACAATCCGAGGAGCTGCTGATCTACACTATGTGCTGAGATGGGTAGAGCATGTAAAGAGAATGCCCTGCCGGCGCTACCTATAGGCAAATTAGGCGACCGCCTAGGGCGCAAACCTCGGGGGGGGGGCAAATTTGGTACATTTTTTATAATAAATGTTATTGTAGTATCATTTGTCTTATATTTGTGGTACACCTAAATATGTAATTTAAAATAATTTGTGTTTATATATATATATATATATATATATATAACACAAATAAATATGTTATATATATATATAACACAAATAAATATGTCTAAACATTATTATTATGGGGGGGCGCAAAATAACCTAACGCCGGTCCTGAGAGAATGATAAGCCTTCCAAAGGCAGCTTTGTGTTACGCGCCAAGATAAAGAAAAGATGTAGGAAGACCGAGGAAAAGACGGAAACTGTGACGACGGAATAGACTGTAGTAAGTCTCGAAATGAAGGAGAAGAAGAAGAAGAAGCTATAAAGACTGAGACGATTTGTTTTAGAGGGCTACAGTTTCATTTTTGCCCCGACCGGGAACCGAACCCGGAATCCCTTCACAGAAAAGCCTATCTCGCTGTGCATGGGGTTCTTGGTCTTAAGTCTTGCGAGTAATTTCACTCAGCAAATGTACCTTGTGCTCCCGCCGCGTCCCACGGGGAGCGCAGTGGCGCTATCTGCGAGGCCCGGCCGCGGCGACACCCTGGCCCCGAGGACGTGTCGCGCCGCCCTCGCTGGGGACCCCGGATCGACCCCCCGGCGGAGCGAATGGCGCGGGGGGGGGCGGAGGGCACGGCGACTGAGGGCGATGAGTTGCGGCTGTGTGAGGACACGGGTCGCCTCCTCGTTACTCGGAGCCCGGACGCTGTCCCGCATAATGAGGGCGGCCGGCGATCGAGATACAAGGCGTCTGAAGGGGCGGGGGGGAGCGGGGTACGGAACTTGGTTGGGACGTGTTTGCGATCGCTGGAGGGGGCGGGGTCCTTACATCACGAAAGCGGTTTGCGGGTGACGTTTCCTGCGGCGAAGATCTGAATAATTGGTTCGCTTCAGTAACAAATTCCATACATTTATACGTTCAGATACGTATCCCAAACGTATGATTAGTACCGTTATAACGTTTTTGTAGAACTTCATTAACTCGAGGTTGCTACGTCAATGCTCGAACTGCCATGCTCGAACTGTCAATGCTCGAACTGTCAATGCTCGAACTGCCAGTGCTCGAACTGTCAGTACTCGAACTGTCAGTACTCGAAACTGTCAATGCTCGAACTGTCAATGCTCGAACTGTCAATGCTCGAACTGTCAATGCTCGAACTGTCAATGCTCGAACTGTCAATGCTCGAACTGTCAATGCTCGAACTGTCAATGCTCGAAACTGTCAATGCTCGAACTGTCAATGCTCGAACTGTCAATGCTCGAACTGTCAATGCTCGAACTGTCAATGCTCGACTCTCAATGCTCGAACTCTCAATGCTCGAACTCTCAATGCTCGAACTCTCAATGCTCGAACTGCCAAAGCTCGAACTGCCAATTCACGCATAATGAGGATCCGGCGATTGGTATACAAGGCGTCTCGAGGGACAGAGGACGAGGGAGGGAGGTGCAGGATACGCACTTGGACTGGGACGCGTTTGCAATCGCTGGATGGGAGGTCTTTCACGAAGCAGTTTGCTGGCGACGTTTCGTGCATCGAAGGTCTGAATAATTTGTTTCGCTTCAATTACAAATTTGTGTGTTTACTACGTTCAGATATGGATCACCAGTGTATGATTATTGGTATTATAACATGTTGGTAGAATCCCATTAACTAGAATTTCAATGCTTGTTCTCCAGTGCGTTAGCTGCCAGTGCTTGCATTTCCAATGCGCGAGCTTCAAACTCTTGTCACTGAAATTTCGTGATATCTCGAATTTCCATCATCTGTTTAATTCAGTTCAATTAGAATCTGATTAATTCATTACAGAGTGGCAATTTAAGAACTGAGTTGCCAGCACGGGGTTTCGTTTGCGTTCATCAGAGACAAAGCTGCAGAAGTCCCTAGACCACGTCAGCCGTTTGCTGTCACTTTCATGCAGCGTAGTTCTGAGTAATCGCTTTTTATCAATATTTTATTAAATTATACAGATTTGCAACTTTCAAATGTATCTTGTACGATCATGTAATTGGAGTGTCTGTCAGTGATATCAAAATACCTGCCTTTGTATCCTGTCAAATCCTGAGTTAGTTGATCTAAAGCCATTTTAATTGCTTTTAAGATTTTTGTAACAGTCGGCTCCGGTTACAGTGTACTTCCGGGTACTAACATTATTGATTCCTATATCAGAGTTGTTGGTTGACTGTATCAGAGGTTCACTGTATCCAATATAGAGATCAGCAAAAGTACAATAACGCGAACTGAAAAATTTCAGTATCTTTATTTGTCTTTAAAGAAATTTAAATATCTGGGGACTATAATTACTGACGATGGGAAAGTTGATGAAGATATTACCACTAGACTTGCAATGGGCAGAAATGCAATCAAAGCTCTACATAGCCTTATATGGAATAATGTGCTACGACAAGACACAAAGAGAAGAATATTCCACAGTGTAGTGGAAAATATTATATTATATGGTGCAGAAATGTGGCCTTTAACAAAACGCCGTAGAGACAGAATACGGTCAGTAGAGCTCGACTTCATGAGAAGATCTTTACAGATAACAAAGCTGGACAAGATAAGAAACGAAGTGGTATGGGAAAGAGCTGGGGTTCAAACAACCATAACCAGAAGACTAGAAAATAAAGCTCTTCAATGGTACGGACATGTCCAGAGGATGCAAAATGAGAGATGGCCAATTCAAATTTTAAACTGGATACCTGAAAGGAGGCGTAGAAGAGGTAGACCTGTTTTGACCTGGAAGACGTATATACAGGAAGTAATGAATGAGAAAGGACTAGAAGAAGGTCAATGGAATGACCGAAAAATATGGAAATTGAAAACGGCAAACTCTTAGGGGTAGAACCGACGAAGAAGAAGAAATTTTCAATTGTTTGCTTCGTACATTTTACATGAGTAATTTCTCTGTATCATCCCAGAGTTCGTGCTATTTCCATACTTGATTCTCCGTTGTCCACTGTCATGCAGGGCACGGCCTTTGTTTCCGCAGTGAACTTGTTGCCACTATTTTTCAAGTAAAAAGTCTACGTTTGACTGATGATAATCTTTTAATATTCTGTTCAACTTAATACATCGTACAACTCGTTAGAACATGTTTTAGTCTTTTTTTTAGAGCACAATGAATACATAGTTACGCGTTATGTGGAAACGCCTATATCTCTTCTCGTTTTTCATGTCTCGCGTATCACCAACAAAAATGAGTGGCATGAGGTCATCAGTAGTTATTAAATAATATCCGCCCTTGTATACCTGCTTCAAATACAGATACATTAATATCTTGATAACTCGACGTTTCATAACTAGAATTCGAAAATACATGTCAGTAATTTAGTGGGGATGAGTAAAAAGAAAAGGGTAAAAGAGACATGTGTTTGGAGCGTGAATGGCTTCTTTGGTGACTTTTTTCCCCCCTCTCTCCAATATTGGGGATTTTTAATCCGCCTCTTTCTCTGACGCGAACGCGTACATCCGCTGCCGGGAACCGCGTGGGCGCTGTATTTATACAGAGCATCCGCCACTGTGTCCTCAGCTGTCTGGTCTTGTTTAGCGCGTGGGTTGGGGGTGGGGGTGCAGGGACCGGGCATATTTTCGCGAAATACGATCCGCTGGACTGAGTAGCGGGCAACGGGAGACGGCCGTGTTAAGGATAGCAACGGTTCCATGAACTGGGTTTCAGTTGACCCACCAAACGCATTTTTTTTTTTTTTTTTTACGATCAAAAATTTCGCTGTTTCATTCGCAATGTTTGGAGAAAGTTTCACCGTCCGGTATGAAAAATAATGAAATTTGTTTGAGCGTCGGTATGACGTTGATTTTGGTTAGCAAAGTTGTGGAAAAAGGAAACTGAATGCCTAAGATACGTACTTGTTAATAGATTAAGTACCGTCATTGCTGTTCCAGCTTATATTCTTCTCAGCTTTTTATTTTTGGGTCATAATTTATTTGTTGGGTATTTTTATTTTATTTTTTCTGCATCAAAAATTGAGAACATGTATTGTATACTTTCTGGCAAAGATAGCTCGCTATTGAGATGATTTTTACTTTTTCCATTAATCGAAATTGGAATAAATCTACTTAATGGGGGAAAATAAAAGTATATATTTAATATTTGTTCAGGGCCCATAATTCTGTAGTATGCACCATAGATTTGAATAAGATAACTCACTCAGTATAATAATTAAAAACCCTTTCAAATTCAAAATAAAATATAACATTTATTCATAATAAAAAATACACAGAATTTTTTAACGGAAATAAGGACGAAATATTTAGTTACCTTCACAATTTTAAATAATGATACACACATATTGTCTTTGCCTTTCAAACAACGTAAGTTCTTTCTTTAGGTCCAATTCGCTACATAGAATTCATTGTATCCTCCTTCCCATTAATGTAATGCATTCAATATTTCTTACTAGTGTCCTCAATTAATACACCACCAATACGACATTGCGACTGTTGCATCAAATACTCCACTTAATTACACCATTCTGTTTAGGTGTTCTACTAACTTACGCCCTCGCTCAAGAACGTAATTTCCTTTCTCCTTGTTGATTTTCGTCTGTCTTCTCAGGTCGGCAGTCTCCATGACATCAAACATTGCGAACCTATGATATTCTGTTCCAGTAGAGTAGGCCGTGTGTGTAGTTGGCGTCGAATATGGACGCAATATAACAGCTAATTACGACTCTTTACATTATCTTAATTATTACAAGAGAAACGGAAGTTGAAGGTTATCAAATATTACTTCAAGTTGTTGAGTACTTTTTGTTATCGAATGTCTCCACTTTACGAAATTCGATACAGGGACCCTGCAACTCTCCATCAAAAGCGAGGACAAAGCTCGAAGGTGCTACTATAGGAGGGCTAGTATCGCCGGGTACAGGCTCGCCAAGATCCGCACCTAAAAATTGGCTGATTTCTGAGAAATACGAAAAGTGCCTTCTAAATGTTCAATTATTCACAATATATACACATATAAGAAACCGCTGAAGAAAGCGCGAACATCGACACTTATCTTTTGTAGCATTACGCGCCTGCTTCGAGCGTAATGTGAACCTACAGTAGCAGCCACGCACGTTTGAAGTATCGTTGGCAGCAGTTCGTATTTTAGTTCCTGTAGAAGGTTTTGTTGTAGAGCGCGCTACTATAATGGTCCCCACCACGTTATATGGGAGTTAACGGGCCCTGATTCGATATTCATTACTATATGTTTAAAAGGGCGGTGATGTAAATGAGAAAAATCAAATTATGGAGGTCCTTTCTACTAAAAAGGCCTGTGCCTAATTTCTGGAAAATCATCGTATTTAGTAATCTGGCATTCTGTATTTTTTGTACTTTTGATTGCAAAATGAACAACTAGGCATTTCAACTTCGTTGAGTTGTTTGGTTGTTGACAGAAATACATGATGTACAGAGAAGTCACCAGCCATCCATTGTGAGCAACACAACGACCGGAATATGTCTTTCTTTACGGATCTCCGTGGCGTTTTGACCCGGCTCTCGGGTTGCCAGCCTGGATCGTAAGAAGTAAAGCCCATGAGACGGAAAAAATGAATGAATGGCTCAGAGAGAGAAAATGAAATTGCGAGACAGTGTTCCGTGAAAAAGAGGCGGGATCGAGGTACGAACAAAAACGTCAGAAACAAAAAGGAAAAGAGAAACAGGGGGCTGAGCAGTGTCCGCTTACTCTGAGGTATAAAACAAATATTGTTTTTGTTAAAATATTATTATTATTATTAGTACTATTTATATTATTATTAATATGAAGCAAAGAAAGTCCTACCTAATTAATCAAAATTCCAAAGTCAGTCCTGTTTTCCATACGTCGTCCAATTTCCAAAAATAAATTAAAAAAACACTTTATTCGTGTGAATAAACTCATCAGGAAATGCAAGGCGTATATACTAGGATTACGATAATGATGGTAAAATTGCAGAGCTATGTAATACAAATATGTGACGTAACATTTTATTTATTAAAGATATTTCTATCGAGACAGGAAATAATGAGTAAAAAAACACGTATTTATAAAATGTGTTGTAATGTGTTCTACACATTAGAAGCTAAACAAAGATCTAAATGGAATGTAAATATAATAGTTGCACTTATTTGAACCCAACAATATGAGGGGTAAAAACAACTGAACCTGAGTTCCAAACGCGAATCGTCTCTCTTGAAGAGTAGCAATTTTTGACTTCAATTCTTTCTCCCAGGCTCAATAGATTTGTTTATTTAAAATATACTTGTTTACTTTGTCAATGTACTCCTCCAGTACAGTTTATACTGTACAAGGCAATTCTCAACCTTCTAAGAGTTAAAACGCTAAGCAAAAATAATATAACATTCGAGAGCATACTCCAGGAGATAATCTCGAATTTACGTATCTTAAATTGCAAATAATTTTAAAAAGACTAAGAGGGTGTTGGTGCCTTATAGCAAGCTCGTTCACAAATTGGCATCCCGCGTTCTATCCCGGTCGTTCCATGTGGATTTTGTAGTGGATGAGGTGTCAAGTTTATTCGGGGTTCTCCCATTTCTTTAGTCTCTCATTCCACCATTCCTCCATTATTCACCTCATGAATATCACTTTAATCTTCTCATTAAATGATACATCATCGATTTCCATGACGTTAGTAGTGGAGCTCGTAAACACCCATAAAGAAATTATGTAGGTAGGTATGTAACAATACTGACAATGTTATTTTTGGGTATCTTACTTTCCCATCTCAATCAGGTTTTTGTCCAGTTTCCCTGATCCATTGAGCAAATGCTGTGATAGCCCCTTGTTTTGCTTCTGGACGTAAATGTAGCTTCACTGTGCGCACGTTTTGTTGTGCACTCCTTTTGCTTGTAATGGTAGGAGTAAAATTGATGTTCATAACTATTTTGATAGTAATGCAGAAAAATCAGATCAGTTCATTTACCAATTAAATTGATTTTCTCTAAGTCGGGAACAAACATTTTTCAAATTTTTATTTTTGTACAATAATAATATTCTAAATTCTTGTTTCCGGTTTTTCAAATGTTCCTTTTTTATTATTCTGGGTCTCATGAAAATGTGCGCAGATAATCTCTTTCCCCACACGTCATATACAGTTTTTGCTTTTTTTGGCCAAATAAATAAATAATGGCATGTTACGAAACGTCGTGTAATTGCTGACAATAAAGGTTTGTCATAAAAACATTGGATACGTTTTACTAATTTGGAGATTAATCAGGAATAATTCTTTTAATGTATCTACAAGTCAACTCAGCTGTTCACGGTTTCATCCAATCGGGAGCTTGAACGTCACCATAGTGACGTCACTGTCGCGAAATATAAGCTCCCGATCGGACGGCAGCGAAACAGCTGATTCCTGTCAGGGACAAAGTTACGAAAATCACAGTATAGAGGCTGCGAAGTGTATTTTCAAATCTTAATTCACTCCAACCAAATTCCGCGATCTGCATTTCCCATTTCCACTGAACGGTCGCGAATGTACAACGGTTCATCGAATGCCTTTCCATCACGGGTCCCATCCGCAGCGCGAGCACAGCGTGGGCGAAGCCACCCGTCTGAGGGCGGTGGCGGGCAGAAAGGGCAGGCGGGGATGCCGTCGAATTCCAGCGGTGGATACCTCCGGAGAGGGCCCGGCCGGGCCAAGCGAGAGGTCGTGCGTGGTCCGGGGCCCAGGCTGCGACGCGGGCAGGAGCAAGCACCCTCCCTTGTGGAGGGCGAGGCCGGGGCGAACGTAAAGGCGCTTCTCTGCTCGGTCTCGCGTCCTGTGTGTGGGCGAGAGCCCCTAGCGTGCGGTTGACGTACCCGGAGGAATCTTGTCGCTTGGGCTGGCTGAGGAGGTTCAGGGTTCACGTTGTAGTCTGACGGTGGCGAATTTTCGACAGTGGCTGGAGAGCTATGACGAATTCTGGAGCTGTTTGGAGGAGTATTCTAGCGGTCGCCTGCGCTGATAGGTAATTTTCTGTGGTTTCTCCGATCAGTGGCAGGCGAATGCCACAGTAGAAGTTTGAAGCACACACGTGCAGTTGACGTACACGGAGGAATCTTGTAGCTTGGGCTGGCTGAGGTTGTTCATGGTTCAGGTTCTAGTGACTCTGGGAGGTTTTAAAGGTTGTAGTCCTGACGGTGGCGAATTTTCGACAGTGGCTGGAGAGCTATGACGAATTCTGGAGCTGTTTGGAGGAGTATTCTAGCTGTCGGCTGCGCTAATAGGTAATTTTCTGTGGTTTCTGCTATCAGTGGCAGGCGAATGCCACAGTAGAAGTTTGAAGCACACACGTGCAGTTGACGTACACGGAGGAATCTTTTAGCTTGGGCTAGCTGAGGTTGTTCATGGTTCAGGTTCTAGTAACTCTGGGAGGTTTTAAAGGTTGTAGTCCTGACGGTGGCGAATTTTCGACAGTGGCTGGAGAGCTATGACGAATTCTGGAGCTGTTTGGAGGAGTATTCTAGCTGTCGGCTGCGCTAATAGGTAATTTTCTGTGGTTTCTGCTGTCAGTGGCAGGCGAATGCAACAGTAGAAGTTTGAAGCACACACGTGCAGTTGACGTACACGGAGGAATCTTGTAGCTTGGGCTGGCTGAGGTTGTTCATGGTTCAGGTTCTAGTGACTCTGGGAGGTTTTAAAGGTTGTAGTCCTGACGGTGGCGAATTTTCGACAGTGGCTGGAGAGCTATGACGAATTCTGGAGCTGTTTGGAGGAGTATTCTAGCTGTCGGCTGCGCTAATAGGTAATTTTCTGTGGTTTCTGCTGTCAGTGGCAGGCGAATGCCACAGTAGAAGTTTGAAGCACACACGTGCAGTTGACGTACACGGAGGAATCTTGTAGCTTGGGCTGGCTGAGGTTGTTCATGGTTCAGGTTCTAGTGACTCTGGGAGGTTTTAAAGGTTGTAGTCCTGACGGTGGCGAATTTTCGACAGTGGCTGGAGAGCTATGACGAATTCTGGAGCTGTTTGGAGGAGTATTCTAGCTGTCGGCTGCGCTAATAGGTAATTTTCTGTGGTTTCTGCTGTCAGTGGCAGGCGAATGCCACAGTAGAAGTTTGAAGCACACACGTGCAGTTGACGTACACGGAGGAATCTTGTAGCTTGGGCTGGCTGAGGTTGTTCATGGTTCAGGTTCTAGTGACTCTGGAAGGTTTTAAAGGTTGTAGTCCTGACGGTGGCGAATTTTCGACAGTGGCTGGAGAGCTATGACGAATTCTGGAGCTGTTTGGAGGAGTATTCTAGCGGTCGCCTGCGCTGATAGGTAATTTTCTGTGGTTTCTCCGATCAGTGCCAGGCGAATGCCACAGTAGAAGTTTCAGGCACACACGTGCAGTTGACCTACACGGAGGAATTTTGTAGCTTGGGCTGGCTGAGGTGCCTCAGGGTTCACGTTGTAGTGCAGTGGTGGCAAGGTCATCTACTGGTGGCAGTGGCTCGGTAGCATGCCACGACCTTCTCTGCGCAACTAGCGTCGGGAAAGAAAACTATTAGTAACCCCGCCGCTTAACAATAGGGATGGTGTGGTCTCTAGTGGCGGGATGACGAACTACGTGAAGGGGGCGATTTTGTCGTGGCACTCATGCCACGGACCCCCTCGTGGCATCGACTTTGACAACGCTTTTGTTGTGTCTGACCGGGACGGCCTTGGGTTCGCGTCCTGACAGTGTGGCTGAGTTTCGGCACTTGGATTAAAACAGGAAGTCGTTTCAAGGTCACGATCTGGCAGGAGAGGAGGACACTCATCCCATCGCGATCTTCTTTACGACAACGTTTTCGTGTCATCCAAAGGCTGGCCTTTGGATGACTGTGTCTTCCTCTCTTTTCAGCTGACGGTCTTGAAAGGACTTACTCTTTTAGGTCGAATTCAGCCACTGTCCGATGGAATATTCTAGTGGCCGGCTCCTCTAATCAAGAGTTTTCTCCCGATCTCTCCGGTCATTTCCAGGCGAATGCCACAATACTACGGTGTACATAAGCGAGATACACACGCTGCGGTTGACGTACACGTATGTATCTTGTAGCTCGGACCGGCTGAGATGGCTTAAGGTGTCGGTTGCAGTGTGTCTGACCGGGAGGGGCTAGGTGTCAAGAAGCGACGTGGCGAATTTTCGTCAGTGGCTAGATAGCTAGGTCGAATTCTGGAGCTGTTTGGAGGAGTATTCAAGCGGTTGGCGGCTCTGATCCGGTAATGCTCTGAGGTTGTTCTGATCAGTACCAGGCGAATGCGACAGTCGTATGTGTGGGTGAGACACAAGCATTCCGTTGACGTATTCGAACGAATCGCGCAGCTCGGATTGGCTGAGGGTTGCCGCTGCATACTTCGGTTTTCTTTCTTGACGCACGGAGGTGTGTCAATAAGATGGAATATCTCACGGTATTTCGCGTCGTTCTTGGTTGTGCCGCTAGGCATCGCATGATCGCGACAGTATCTAGCAGTGCGATCATGCCACTCCTGGCGGCACAGCGGAGAACGACGCGAAATACCGTGAGATATTTCATTTTATTGACACCCCCCCGTGCGCCAAGAAAGAAAAACCGAAGTATAGCGACTCTGACCGGGAGGTCTTTGAGTTCGTGTTCCAACGGTGGCGTATTTAGGACAATGGATGGGTCTAATTCAGCCGCTATCTCAAGTAATATTTTACGGGCCGGCTGCACTGATCGGGAGTTTTCTCCCGATCTCTCCGCTTAACAGAAGCTCTCGTTTGGAGGACAGTATCCCCCTCTCTTTTCAGCTCATGGTTTTGTATGTCTCATCTATTGTGTGCTACTATTTTGATAGCGATCCACGCGTCAATGCTTGGGTGTAATTAGTACTGCAACAGTTGGCAGCCGCTATCTGATGTGACGTACACAGAACCCACAACTCACGCTACGACACGCGAGGAAAACGCGCGGAATTTCGTTTTTTTCGTCCGTCAACTCGGCGTACGCGGCAATCTCCCCCCACCCCCCCACCCCCCCACCCCACATCCGCCCGTTTCATTGCGGGCGTATGACGGTTTGCGCTCCGCGGAGTCAGTGCACCCGCCCGGCATTCCTCGCCCACTTGACCCCATCCGGCCGTCAAGGACGCCGAAGCCCACTCCACACTCCACACGCCGCACGTGCTGGCGGAGCGGTTTGTCGCGGGCGTCCGTTGATCATGTCGCGCCTTCTGTGAAGGAGTCCTACGACAACGCCTCGCGACGTGACCGATTGCGCTGCGGACGTATCCCGCGGTTGACTTTTGCGTAGCCTTTTACGTTCATCCCCAAGTAGGCAAAGTCCGATTGCCCGCGGTCAACTTTTCGTAAGACTTTAATCTGCGTCTCCAATGAGGCATAGCCATATCGCATTTCACGGCCAACTTTTCGTAAGTAGTTTATCTGAGTCTCCAAGGAGGCATAGGCCGACTGTCCGCGGTCAACTTTTCGTAAGAATTTTATCTGTGTCCTCCAATGAGGCATAGCCCTATCGCATTCCCCGCAGGAGTCCAAAGACAACGGCTCGCGACGTGACAGATTTGTCTGTCACATGAGTCCCACCCTCGGGGACTTGTCCCTCAGGTAGACCAAGAACCAGTGGCGTAGTGAACCTCGAGGACTTACCCGATTGCGCAGCGGATGTATCCTGAAGTCAATGTTTGCTTGGCCTTTAACATGCATCCCCAAGAAGGCATAAACCCGATTGCCCGCGGTCAACTTTTGCTTAGCCTTTTACATGCTCCCAAGGAGGGCACTGCTCGATTGCCCGCGGTCAACTTTTGCTTAGCCTTTTACATGCATCACCAAGGAGGCATAGCCCGATTGCCCGCGGTCAACTTTTGCTTAGCCTTTTACATGCATCCCCAAGGAGGCATTGCTCGATTGCCCGCGGTCAACTTTTGCTTAGTCTTTTACATGCATCCCCAAGAAGCATAGTCCGTTGCCCGCGGTCAACTTTTGCTTAGCCTTTTACATGCATCCCCAAGGAGGCACTGCTCGATTGCCCGCGGTCAACTTTTGTTTAGCCTTTTACATGCATCCCCAAAGAGGCATAGCCCGATTGCCCGCGTTCAACTTTTGCTTAGCCTTTTACATGCATCCCCAAGGAGGCATAGCCCGATTGCCCGCGTTTCAACTTTTGCTTAGCCTTTTACATGCATCCCCTAGGAGGTCATAGCCCGATTGCCGCGGTCAACTTTTGCTTAGCCTTTTGCATGCATCCCCAAGGAGGCATAGCCCGATTGCCCGCGGTCAACTTTTACTTAGCCTTTTACATGCATCCCCAAGGAGGCATAGCCGATTGCCCGCGGTCAACTTTTTGCAAGACTTTTATCTGATCTCTCCAATGAGGCATAGCCCGATTGCCTGCGGTCAACTTTTCGTAAGACTTTCATCTGCGTCTCCAAGAAGGCATTGTATTCTTGGCTGTCGGAGATGAGCCGCGGCTCAATCGATGGAGCCAACATTTGTGGCCTTCTTCAGAGCTGTACTGCCGACATCAGCCAAGTCGATACGCCGAAACAAGATGGCCGAAACGTCAGCTCCATCGACTGAGATGCGGTTCATCCCGGACAGGCAAGAATACAATGACTACGGCCGCGAAAGCCTACGTATCCAACCAAGAAGGCATAGTCCGATTGCCTTCGGTCATCGTTTCCTGAGACTATTACCCGACTATCGATATTGCTGTCGATTGCCCCCACGCTTCGCCGTGCAAAAACTTTCTATCGATGTCTCACCCCAGGTACATCGTATAATCGTGAATGTAGAAGGTGCGTGTCGACCAGTGGCGTACACTTTGGGCTACCGGCGGTAGCCCGAGAAAAATTACAAGACAAAAATATATCAAGATAAATTATGTTAAAAATATAATAGGCCACATCTTTTTAGTGACATACATTTTTCAAGATTCTGTATATTTTTAATTTCTTCGAAGGTCCATTAACTTTTTAGGCAGACACACAATATTTAGGCGTACCTCATATATATTAAACAATCTTTAGAACATTAATAAATGTTGTGGTATTCTGTGTCTGCTTAAAAAGTTAATGGACCTTCGAAGAAATTAGAAATCACATTGAAAAAAGAGCAGTCTTCAGTTTAATTTGAAATTATTCTGTGCAAAAAAGATTTTTTTTTTGAGATCTGTATTAAATTGCTCGGTCATCGGCGCATCAGTCGTAGAGGAGGCATACCCGAAGTAACCGCTGCCACCCAGCGGCATACGCACAGCATACGTTCGTTGCATGCTTGACTCCGCCCTCCTACTAGTGCGATGTGGGCCAGCCAAGGGCTCAGGATGCCGATTTCGCGAGAGGTTACTTGACACGTTCGGAAGCTGTGGGCAGTAAACGGAGAGAGTAAATTTGATGTGCGCTTTTGTGCAAGACATTCACGTTTGGTGGTGAATAATAAATTATATTACGTGTTTTAAGTGTTAAAATTGCAACTTATTAAGTATGTTATAGTGTCAAAGTTAACTGTTGTAAATTTGGTAAGACAATTTGAAAAAGCAAACAACAAACATATATGCATATGTTATTATATAATTTATATATATATATATATATATATATATATATATACACGAAATAATATTGTATAATAAAAATAGTACAAACTAGAAAAATTACATAATCGCAGCTTATGTATAGTTACGTAGTCAAAGACAGTTTTTAAAGTGAGCGGTAGCCCAAGGCCTGAAAGCAGTACACGCCCCTAGTATCGACTTGGTGAAACACAACCGCTTTGATGAAGTTGGGCCGATGATCCAAGGGCGCCACGTGCCGCCGTCCTACTCAGCAGCTCGTCTCGTCTTACGGCTCTCCGGGACCCTCCTCCTCCTCCTCCTCCTGCGGGTCTAAGGGGTCTATAGAACAGAGAGTGCCTGCCCTTCGTACTTCTAAGGGCGCGGCCCTTAGCTGGCGCCGCGCAACGCACTCCAGGCCACCGCTCCCTCCCACTCCCACGTGCTGGGCCATCCCGCGTCTTCTCCACTGGTCCCGTCTCATCTAACTACCCCCTATGCTTGGTTTCTCCCCGCCTCGCCCCGCCCCGCCTCGGCTCGGCCCGTTCCGCCCCGTCCCGTCCCGCCCCGTCCCGCCCCGTCCCGCCCCGTCCCGCCCCGCCCCCGTCCCGCCCCGTCCCGCCCCGTCCCGCCCCGTCCCGCCCCGTCCCGCCCCGTCCCGCCCCGTTCCGCCCCGTCCCGCCCCGTCCCGCCCCGTCCCGCCCCGTCCCGCCCCGTCCCGCCCCGTCCCGCCCCGTCCCCGTCCCGCCCCGTCACGCCCCGTCCCGTCACGCCCCGTCCCGCCCCGTCCCGTCCCGCCCCGTCCCGCCCCGTCCCGTCCCGCCCCGTCCCGCCCCGTCCGCCCCGTCCCGCCCCGTCCCGCCCCGTCCCGCCCCGTCCCGCCCCGTCTCGCCCCGTCCCGTCCCGCCCCGTCCCGTCCCGCCCCGTCCCGCCCCGTCCCGCCCCGTCCCGCCCCGTCCCGCCCCGTCCCGCCCCGTCCCGCCCCGCCCCGTCCCGCCCCGTCCCGCCCCCGTCCCGCCCCCGCCCCGCCCCGTCCCGCCCCGCCCCGCCCCGCCCCGTCCCGCCCCGCCCCGCCCCGTCCCGCCCCGTCCCGTCCCGCCCCGTCCCGCCCCCGTCCCGCCCCGCCCCGTCCCGCCCCGTCCCCGCCCCGTCCCGCCCCGCCCCGTCCCGCCCCGTCCCGCCCCGTCCCGCCCCGTCCCGCCCCGCCCCGCCCCGTCCCGCCCAGTCCCGTCCCGTCCCGCCCCGTCCCGCCCCGTCCCGCCCCGTCCCGCCCCGTCCCGCCCCCGTCCGCCCCGTCCCGCCCCGTCCCGGCCCCGTCCCGCCCCGTCCCGCCCGCCCCGTCCCGCCCCGTCCCCGCCCCGTCCCGCCCCGTCCCCGCCCCGTCCCGCCCCGTCCCGCCCCCGTCCCGCCCCGTCCCGTCCCCCGTCCCGCCCCGTCCCGCCCCGGTCCCGCCCCGTCCCGCCCCGTCCCGCCCCGTCCCAGTTTCAACATCAGGGAAGATCACCGCCAGACGCGGCCGGAATCACAATCAATTAATCAATCTATCCGCGTTAGACCTCATGTCCCCTCGTGTAAGAATTGTGTTATGCATTGAGCTCCATCGCTATGAATTCTGGTGTCTTGTCCGGACGGGTGTTCTGTACTCATTTTCCGTCCCGCCAAACTCTGGTTCCGACCCATATTCCATATTTCTGATACAAATTTCTTTGTATGAACGATTGCGTTGCGTACAGATCTGAAAATGTTCTGCGCTATAATTGTCATCCCATCCCTAAGTAGAAAAACCTAACCCGAGAGGGAAAGTGAAGGCCAAATCAACGTGTAAGGAAGTGGTAGACCGCCACTTATTGGCCCCCTCATTTGAGAATACAAATCTATGTGTGCATTAAAAGGAAGTATGATTTTTCAGTGCATTTCTCGTGAACAATTTGAATAACTTCTGGGCTTACAAATGGTCTTAAAGAGAAGAGCATGGGTCAGAGGCGAGCAGCAACTACTTAAATTACATAAAACTGTTTTTTGAATAAATATTAAAAATGTATCTTGAAAACTGCAGTTTGGAAACGGTTGCTAGCGCCCGGACT
This sequence comes from Acheta domesticus, assembly GCA_031308135.1. Lineage (NCBI taxonomy): Eukaryota > Metazoa > Arthropoda > Insecta > Orthoptera > Gryllidae > Acheta > Acheta domesticus. The sequence continues at coordinate 66,465,690 of JAHLJT010005437.1, read as the reverse complement.
GTACAGTTAACTGGCAGCAGCGAAACCTGCCCCGGGAAAATTGGTGAACAAGCCCAGCACTGTTTGTGTGTAGGGGTTGGTTCGTTGGGAGCTTGGTTTGTGGAATAGCGAGGGAATAAGTCAATTGTATGTCACTACGTGTAACAATCTTTACCTTGTTAATTTTTGTGAACTAGTTCAGCGTGTTGTGAATAAGATCCAGGGCCGGACTCATAGTGGATGTAAAACCGCTCTATTTCTTACGTGACTGATGGCCCTTATTCACAAAAGAGTTTCCGGTCACAAGGAAGTACCCATCGCGCATAATGAAGAACATATATGAAATACAAACTTGTCACAAGCGAGACGATTTTAGCCCAAATTTCGGAAGGCTGTTTTTTTCGACGTTCAAAATCACACAGAAGCTCTCAAGAAACAAAAGGGAACTTGCTGATGATGCCATAGCAAACTCTCCAGTCATGACTCTCGGCTAGCGGGTCTTGTGGCACATAAAGGCATTTTGAATAACCTATTTCTAGTGTGGCTTTTTGCGTATTAAGGCAGTTCGAGACTTTTTTTCATTGTTTCCCCTCCACAGTATCCCCGAGGAGGCGGGAATTTATTTTCGTAATAGGTGTACATGTACTGTCTTGCGGCTTAAGCAGCTGAGAGTAGGAATTTCTTAACGATTAACTAAAATTAACTAAAACAAAACTTAATTTTAGCTTAAATCCAATTTACTAGTTACTAACGTAGCACTTTGACATACGTAATTTAAACAAATTTTTTTCTTATTGTTTTCTTAATTCTATGTAATGTTTTGTTCTGGCCCAGTTTGGTAGTTTCCTTTTTATTTGTTATTTTTCTTTCACGCATCATTCATTCTTGTTTCATTATATACACAGCCATTCATTCCACTTATTCACTCTATTTCGAGACCTCGAATCCCGTATTTCGAGTGTGTGGACGCATTTCTCACCGACCTGTGTGTCTGCACATGTCTTGCCTCACATTCTCGCCACGCATCTCTAAGGTGCCGTCTGTTGCCGACCTGAAGTGGCGGGGTTCCTACCTTCCGCACCCCTGGCACTTGCCCGGCCCCGCCCCGTCGCCCGGGCCCTTACCTGTCGCCCTTCCCCCGGCCACCGCCCGCGCCGCGGCACCTGCCGCCTGCAGGCGGGCCCTTCGCCTGGGGAGGGCGGCAACGCCCTCTCCCGGACGGCGCTGCCAACTTTCGGCGCCGCGCCACTAGACCACCTGTACGGAATACCACCTAAGCTTTCGTCACTTCTTTTTTTTTTAATTTTAATATTCTGTTTATTTACCAACTGTTTTTTTAAACAAACATTCAGTAAATGTGATAATTATGTATTAATTGAAGTTCGACGGAGTTCATCATCATGTGGGTTGTTTGGAAACGGAATGGTAATTCCAGAATATGGTACCTTTTAAGTCGGTGTTCTTCCTCACTATTGTCCAGTAGATTGATGGCTGATGGATTTGGATGTTTGGCTAACCGCTCATTGGTAGGTGGTGCTACGCTGAGTGATTTCTTCATGATTCCTTCTGAAAGAAGAACTGAGGCGATTTGTGAAAGCTGCTGCTTCATATTTGCGTACAACCGGGAATGGAACAGCCCCGCAGAAAGCTAGTATACAGTCTATTAACTATTTTTCAATTATCCCCTCTTCAGCTACTCTGGAGAGACGGGAATTTCTTCAATAAATGGGATACATGATAGTCTATTAACCACCGGTGGGAATAAAAATATATATAATTAAAAAAAATACAAACACAACTAGACAAATATAAAAAATAGATAAAAATGTGCCATCTCTATTCTGAATATATCTTTTCTCTTCTCTTCTTTTCTCTGCTCTTCACTTTTTTTCTCCTCTACCTCTTCTCTCCTCTTCTCTTCTTTTCTCTCCTTTTCTCTTCTTTTCTCTGCTCTTCTCTTCTTTTCTCTGCTCTTCTCTTCTCTCCTCTTCTCTTCTTTTCTCTCCTTTTCTCTTCTTTTCTCTGCTCTTCTCTTCTTTTCTCTGCTCTTCTCTTCTTTTCTCTGCTCTTCTCTTCTTTTCTCTGCTCTTCTCTTCTTTTCTCTGCTCTTCTCTTCTTTTCTCTGCTCTTCTCTTCTTTTCTCTGCTCTTCTCTTTTGTCTCCTTTTCTCTTCTTTTCTCTGCTCTTCTCTTCTTTTCTCTGCTCTTCTCTTCTTTTCTCTGCTCTTCTCTTCTTTTCTCTGCTCTTCTCTTCTTTTCTCTGCTCTTCTCTTCTTTTCTCTGCTCTTCACTTTTTTCTCCTCTACTCTTCTTTTCTCTCCTCTTCTCTTCTTTTCTCTCGTCGCCTCCTCTTCTTTTTCTCTCCTCGTCTTCTTCTTTTCTCTTCTCTTCACTTCACTTCACTTCGATCCACTGCAATGAATCACCGGTACTCAGTAATTTGTGCATTAACAGTAACTACATTTACTGAACTTTGTCCCGTGCCCGTTTTGTTAGTCTTTCCTTATTCTGAAATACGTCACTGCACTTGATTGTACAACACTGCACTCTACACTTGCGCCCATGAGAGCTCTCGAACGTAATGTAACTAGCGTGCTCCTGGGAAGACTCACTAGCATCTCAGCAGGTAATTTATTTTAGTCAATAAGCTCCTATTTATAAGGCTAGATTTTCAGGGGGATGGAATTATGGACACGGGAGAAGTGTGTGTAGCTTGGTTTTCTCGATTTCAAATAAAATACGCACTAAAACAACAATTTTTGTACATTAAATGAAAGAAGGTAGTCCTTATAAGTGAATCAATCCTTTTCCCTGAATAAAATCTTGAAATATTCCATGATTTGGACTCGAAAATTCATTAGAAAAACACTACAAAAAATGTGTTCCAAAGAACAATCCGAAAGGAAAGGGGCGTTTGACCTTTCCATGCCTCTTTCTCTGCGACACTCCTCTTTCGATCTCGCGACTCTCTCCCTCTCTTCTCTCTCTCTCTCTTTCTCTTCTCTTCTCTCTCTTTCTAGCGGGGTATTTCCTAGGCGCCCGAGGGGGGTGAGACTTGGATGGGGGAAGATTGTTACGCCAATGTGGCCGCTTTCTTCGCAACCAAATGCGATCGCTGGCGTAGGCGGAGTGGGTTTGCTCTTGTGATTGAATCGCTGCAGGAGAATGAAAGGGCCTTCCGTCGATACACATACACACACCCGTGCCCTGCCGAGAAGCAATTGCGAGTTCCCCGCTCAACCACCGATACCAGTTTCGACGGAATGGCGATGTTTCCCCCGTTTTCTTTCATTCCATTATGCTGCCTTCAGACTGGAGTAGGTTTCTTTTGCCCCCCAAGTTGCGAGGCCTTGGAAATTGGGAGTCTTGATTATTGAGAATTTGCAGTAGATGATTTAACTCGCACAAAACATTTCTCTTGATACCCGTTTCTCCGTAATTGAAATTTGTCCTCTTTCTTTAATACTTTTGTGTCGTTCGTACTAAGGTTAGGCCAAGGGAAGGAGTCTTTGATTATTGGCAATTTTAGTTGAAAATGTAACTAAAGAACCAAGTAGGGCTGATGAATTTCGCAAAAAAAGTGCGCGACTTATATTTAAAAAGAATATACCATTCTTCCAGGACTAATCTTTGCAATGCCTCTCATTAAAATTGTAATTAATGCCAGGCAAATGTGTTTAAAATATAATCATGCAAAAATGATTCTCTCTCTTTCTCTCTCACTCACACACACACTCTCTCTTTCTCACTCACACACACACTCTCTCTTTCTCTCTCACTCACACACACACACTCTCTCTCTCTTTCTCCATCTTTCTCTGCTTCTCCATCCTCTCTCTCTCTTTTCCTTCTGTGTCTTCCTCTCTCACTCTCTTTTTCTGTACACTTGGCGTATGTGTGTGTTTTTATCGGGTGTACATTGAATTGTAACGCAAAAAAACTCAAGAATGAATGCCTCAAATATTTTCGTACTACAGTTTTGCTAGTGCTCTAGAGTCGATCCCATTCACCTTAATTCCCAACGTGCCCGGAATGACCATGTTTCCCGTTTTTCTTCCATTCTTCTATTCTCTTCGGTATATTCTGATGTCACACTTGGTTAGGTCTTAAAGCCCAAATTCGGCATTATAACATTTGTTATTCTACATGATCATGTTTACTGATAACGTTTCTTTTTGTTACAGGTACACGTCTTTGGATAATAAAAACACCGCGAGAAAGTGAGTGAACGTACAGTATTTGTTGTTTTCCATCGAGATAGTTCAGCGGGTTTCAGCTGAGCTGTCATTGCGTTAACTTTCGATTTTGTAGTTCGGGGTGTATGTCATCCAAACCACAATACAACCTAGCGAAATATTTTGGACTGTTTATCGGTATTAATGATAGATAATATATATTAATATATAGACATATTACTATAATTGGCGAGAAAACTGTATCAGTTTCGTACTTCATTGCCAATATCCTCGTAAGAATGTGACAGAAGAAGAAATATAATTTAAATCAATTCTTAGAATAATGAAGGGATCTGATAAACCTCGTGGTTCACATGAGCTTTCTGCACACTAGTTGATCGTTTAAGTGCGAGCGAGATACACAAGAAGGGAGTCACTGTGCAAGGGTAGTTGAGCCATCTACACGCTCTGTCGCCGTTCAGACATCAGGTAACTTAATGCGAGCTACTAGTAACTATGTTTCTTTAGTAAGGTATGTTTATCTTGTTATCATTATTAGAGACCGTAAAAATATGTAGCATTAAACGTCAAAATATGTACATAAATATGTAAAGGAAACAGTGAGAATATGTAATAAATATGTAAAATTTGATATAATATGTAATATTAAAATTCTCTAATTAAAAACCATTTACAAAGCAATAAATTACATTTAGAAAAACTGCTCACTTTACGTCATACAACTTTCTCGTCAGCAGTAAAAGCGTAATCTATTGTAATCCAGGACCGTAGTTTAGCAGCTTGACTAATCGCAATAGAACCCGTCGCACAAACTGGCCAGATTTACGACCAGCAAACTGCTGTAGCATCTTCATCAAAGAGTTACACGTCGGCGAACGCAACTTTTTGTCGGAAATTAAGGATACAGATCAAAAAACGCGGTGTCAATGATATTTTGGACACGCAGATTTCTCCAATAATGGAAGAAAAAATGCTGATTTAAAAAAAATACATATTTTCATAAAAAATATGAAATTAAATTGAAGAAAATTGATAAAATAAGAAAATATATTGATAAAACAGCAAAATATGTAATATAGTACCAAATATGGAAAAGTATGTAACGAAAAAATTTGTTATTGTATTACGAGGGCAATGATTCGCCAAGATTACAATTTTAAGAACGGTAAGTAGAAAGACAAAAAATATGTAATTACATAAAAGTCCGGTCTCTAATCATTATTGTTAATTTGTGTGCTGACCTGGATGAGGTGGCTAGAGCGTGTGCAGCACTCAGCGTGTGCAGACTCAGCACCTCGGTCCGAAGGGGTCGCGGGTTTCGAGTCCCGCCTTGGGCATGGTTGTTTGTTCATTGTCTTTCATGCGTGTGTTGTCGTGGAAGGAATTATGAGTCCCGCACGTGTGTTAAGTGTGCAAAAGGTACAAAGTACTATAGTGTGTCAGTGCCCAGTACAGAGGAGGCGGATAGTCGACATTGACATCTCCTGAAGTTGGAAAAAAGCCCCAGGAAGAAAAAAAAAAAGTTAATTTGTGTAAAGTTATATATTGATAGTGTTGTTGTCTTTACATTTTTACACCAGACATGAGGTTAGAATACAAATATTCCGATACGTCGGCAAACTAATGTTTTAACATTTCTAACTCTGACCAAATCCCGTGATGGACATTTCCCAATCATTTCTTGTTCCAAAGTGGCGGGAAAACACCCGCCTTCTTTGTCCACTACCCACGCCTGCTTAGTGCTTTGTGGCGGGAGGGTTGGCCGCCCTGCGACGAGGGAGCCCCTACCGGCGGGCGGGCGGGCGCGCCTTCAAGACGTTTTTTCCTGGATGTGTCTGGCGCAGCCCTCGCGTCTTAGCGGCCTCACCCCCCCTCCTCCTCCGTCCTATCCCCCTCCCCCCCGGCGGCATTCGTTCTAACGACCTCGCGTCCCCCGCCCCCTGCCCCCCGCACCGGCCGGCCGGCCGGCCGGCCGCCGGGTGGCCTTGTTATTTCCTCGAGTCGCCGCGCCGCGCAGCGCCGTGTAGCCGCGATGCGTCACGGAAGAGCGATGTCGATATACCTGGCCTGTTGGTGCGTGGGCAGAGTTCGCGAGTGGACGCTTTTTTGTTTTCTTCTTCTTCTTCTTCTTCTTCTTCTTCTTCGATTCTTTCCTCTTTTCTTGTTTCTTCCCTTTCTTTCCATTTTTGTTCGTTATTCTCGTATTTTGCGTTCTCTGGCTTCTTGTATTCGCTCGCTCCCTCTGTTGTCTTATCTCTTCCTTTCGTTTCTCGTTTCTTCTCTTCCCTTTTATTCGTAATCTTGTTTATCTCTACTTCTTTTGCTTTCAGTCACTTTTTCTCTGCTCTTCTGTCATTTCTTCATCTCTTTTTTCTGCCACCGCCATTTTGCTCTTTTATCATCTCTGAGCTTCGTTTTCTCTCCTCTCTTCCCCTTTCACCTTCCTCTTCTTTTCTTCTGTTCGTACTTGTCTTCTCCTTTTTCTCTTTTTTTCTTCTCTTATCTTTTTTCTCATTCTTTCACCTACATCGTTTCTTCTATTTTCTACTTTTGTGCTCTTTCTTCCTTCTTTTTGATTTATTTTTGCTGATTTCCATTTTCCATGATCTCATAATTCTTAATCGCATATTTATGAGTTGTTTAGTTATGACATAGTAATTAGATGGTGCTGAACCATTTTCAAGAATTATTATCTGTTTGGAATAGGACATTTTAATATACTACTCCAAGAAAATGTACAATCTATTTCATTAGAAATAATTTACAAATGTGATAACTTGAAGGCACACTGTAATAACAGGGACGTTAATTGCAAAATTCCCCGCTGGTACTCTCCGGGGATTTTCTTTCATGAACTATAAACAAAAAATCGTCGATATTGAACTGAAAAATATTAATGGATTTATTTAAAAGAAACCCAAGCTTTTTTAGTTAATTTCTCAATTTAATTTGCTGATGTTTACTAATAACATTTCAGGCATTTTGGATTCAATGTGAATTATGTACGCTCAATATACGATTAAGATGTCTACGTTTGTGGTGGGAGGGATTTTTTTTACAATTTAAGATCGAATTTATCCCTTCACGACAAATCTCTTGACATCTTGTGATTCAAGCTGATGGGACATAAGGCATAACACTAAAGTCAGTTGATGCCCCGAAGTTTAAGATGTATCTATGATCATAAACTAGCGACGTTTAACTGCCGTATATTTTTACCTGGTACTAGTGTTTAATTTGTCGTGCTTAATTGTAATTAAGAAAGAGAAGTATCTCGTATTCTTCATTAAAGAAAATGTTTCAGGTTTAGAATACTGAATTGTCGTTTCTTATGATGGGTTGCTTGCCAGTTACGGAGCGATAAACATGTAGTGCTTGCCCTATCCAAGCGTGTCAAGGTGGCTCCACACATTCGTTATTTGGCGAACAGTGAGCAACCGCTCGCCGAATCCCGAGTAGTGTGGATGAGTCGCTTGCCATTTGCCGAGTGACGAACATTCGGCGCTCGCCCTACCCACCGCGTGTCGGTCTTTTGGACACATCAAAGGAAGCGAACATTTGCCGAACACAACAGCTGGTCGAGACTGGGCGAGCGAGCAGTAGCTCGCTTCTCGGCGAATGCCGAATGGGTGGAGTCGCCTTCAGGTTTTGAGACACGTCAAAGGAAGCGAGCACATCAGGTGCAAGGGACTGGGCAAGCGGTAGCTCGCTACCCGGGGAATACCGAATGGATAAAGCCGCCTCAAAAGACAGACTTGCTACGCGAGGGTAAAACCAAATGTTCTTCGCTCGGCAAATGGCAAGCAACTCGTCCACACTACTCCGGATTTGGAGAGGAATCGCTCGCTACTCACCACGATGTAAGAGATATAGGTGGGTTCACTCCCGGTCAAAAACTGAAGCTAATGTGAGGCTAGTTCTCACAGTTGTCGCTATGTAAGCGCTGCGAACGACTTGGGCATTTTTGGGACAAGATGGTGATCCATTTAATAGCTTTGTAACCTCTGGTGGAAGCCACTAAATCGCGAGACGCCATCATGAATGCCCAACTCGATCGTGCGCACCGTACGGATAAGCGAGGAACTAGCCTCAAACTGGCTTCAAAAATTTTGTCCAAAAGGCGGCTAGTGGACACACCTATATATCTGACACCGTGCTACTCACCGAATGTGTGGAGCCGCCTTTATGATTTTGCAGCTGAGATTAGGAATGCGACAGCGATGTCGATGTTTTCAAAACGTCGATGTTTCTATAAGAATATCGATGCTTTAAACGTCGATGTATTGAAGTCCATGATTTTGGAACATCGCTGTTTTGTGCTCGATGTTTTGACGTTTTCAGTATTTCGTTCCTGGATGGAAAATTGCCATAATCAGAATTTTCGAAAAGTTAAAATACAAAATAATGACTGATGGCTCCAGTATTTATGTGTTCGAACCACAAGAACGCGGTTTTTACTGCCATTGTTGAGCAAACTGTTCCTTGCCCCAGATGATCCTGATACACTAATGACATTCCTCTTGCCTCGTATTTCGCACACGGAAAGGCATATTTAACTATTTTAAGTTAAATTTTAACTATAAATTAATATTCTAGGTTTCTGTCAATTTTTTCTTCTTTTGCACAAATTTAATGTTAAAGGTTTAGAAACAGCATTAGAACATGGATGCTTTTAAGCATCGATGTATTTTGTTCGATGTATTATTAACCTTTTGCACTCGTACGGCATGTGTGACATGCCCCCCATGAAAGCTCTCTGCTCTTGGAGGTTTCTGAACACTGCGAGGTCCTACAACTCGTAAGGCATGTTTAACATGACAATGGAAAATGGTCACAGGGCTCGCAGCCGATACAAGGCATTCCACGTTCCAGCTCGTTCTCACATTATTGCGTCAACATTGTTTAAAAATAGAATAGCAGCCCGGATGGATTCAACAATGAAAACTTCATTTTACATACCAGGAAAATTCGTGGGCGTCTGCCACATGCCCTACGAGTTAATTTAGGTACTTGTCATGCCGTACGAGCTGTAGGACATGTACTGCTCGTTGCTGAGTGCAAAGAGTTAATGTCGATGTTTTAATTTTGGACATCGATGTTTTGTTGTCGAGGTCGCATCACTAGCTCGTTGCTTGTGAGTGCAAAGGATTAATACCGATGTTTTCAGTAGCTCGTTGCATTTGAGTGCAAAGGGTTAATATCTATGTTTTCACTATCTCGTTGCATAGAAGTGTAAAGGGTTAATATCCATGTTTTCACTAGCTCGTTGCTTATGAGTACAAAGGATTAATATCGATGTTTTAATTTTGGACATCGATGTTTTGTGTCGATGTCGCATCACTAGCTCGTTCGTTGCGAGTGCAAAGGGTGAATATCAATGTTTTCATTTTGGTGATCGATGTTTTGTGTCGATGTCGCATCACTAGCTCGTTCGTTACGAGTGCAAAGGGTGCAATATCGATGTTTTAATTTTGGACATCGATATTTTGTTGTCGATGTCGCATCACTAGCTCGTTGCTTGCGAGTGCAAAGGGTTAATATCGATGTTCTAATTTTGGTCATCGATGTTTTGTTGTCGATGCCGCATCACTAGCTGACGTATATCCAGTGCCGTCTGTCTCCAGCGCTCGTTATCGAGATGCGTCAGCGGAGCGGAACGATGGTGCACCGCGCTCCAGGAGGCCTCGCGGGCTTCTTTGTTCGCTCTAACGGGCCCCTTCCGAGAAAGGAAACGTCCCCGGCAGGTTTCGCTCACGCCGACTCGACTTCTCGCTCGTATTATCGCTAAATAAAAAAAAAAAGAAAAAGAAAAAGAAAAAAACCACACAAACGTACTGTGACCGCTTTCGGAAGGCTTTTTCATGTGTGTATGGTAAGGTATGCAAAGAAATGTGTTGGGTGTTGTAGTTGAGATTATATTGAATATGTTATGATTAAATCACTCCAGTATAAAAATAATTTTTGAATGTATGTCAAAGTATCTAGATTTAAGAATGAATCATGTATCGTAAAAATTTGATTATTGAATGTAAATTGTTTTCATGTGTTAGAAATATTAGTATGAAATCTTGTAAATTAGCTAGTAATAAGATACAATAGTAAGAGGTTGTATGACCAAATGTTATGTATTGAAAATAAAAATGTACAAACCTCTGAAAGGCAAAACTGCCGAACGGGTAGAAAATAAATTTTTAAAAAAGGATTAAATCAACACATCAGCTGATTTTCAGTAAGTAACATTTAATTGTATGTTCAATATACAATATGAACATATCTGTAGCAGTACATTCCATCGGCTGACACGCACTTTTTGAACTAAAATCAATAACCATGTACCCTGGAAACTCAGAAATAACATTGTTATATTGTTATATTTCATAAACATTTACATGAAGTCTCACGATATTCATGTTTTCAAATAATAACAGAAAGCTTCGGAAATTGGTGAAGAGTATTGAGGAGTATTTTTCTTTCTCAATAATTTCTCTGACGCCTCTCTCGTATTATCGGGCTAGAAAAAGAAATTCTGTGACCGCTTTCGGAAAGCTTTTTCGCATGAGTTTGTGCAGTTAGTTATGCAAAGAAATTTGTTGTGAGTTTTTGTAATTAAGATTATTTAGTAAGTCAGTTTCAGAATTGGTTAAGAGATTTGTTATTAAAAAAAAATAAAAGAATTGTGAGAAATTGAAGGGCTTTCGTCAGTAACAAGATAACAAGCCATTTTGTATATACAGGAAATCTCCCCTAATAATTGTAGATTTAAAGGAATATTAGCAAGATTTAAAGGAGTATTAGTGCAAGTTAAAAGATATGATGAATTTATTAAATGCGAGAGGAAGCTATGGGGCACATTTTACGACAATCCATCATTTCTAATTTACTTCTCACTTAATACCTTCATTCTTTAACTCAGTAATATTTTTCTTTCTTTCTACTCTTTCTCTAGGTCTCCCTCCCTCCTATCTCTTTCTCTCTCTCTCTGTTTTGTTTCTCTACTCTCTCTCTCTGTTCGTTCTCTCTTTATTCTTCCTCTCTCAACTTAATTCTTTCAGGACGTTTTAAGTCGTTACTTTGCTATAATAGAATATGAGATTCACCGTAGATTACAATTATTCTGGGAAGACTTAGAAGTTCGATAAGGCCCGGCCCTCTGAAGACTATTTGCCTGCAATTCGCATGCCGCGTGCAATTAGCCAAAGTTGAAACTTCATGCAAATAGCATTTGAACCAACAAGGAAGGAAGTGGATGAAGTCCAGAAGCTTCCTTTGCTCAAATTGTTTTCCAATGGTTGCGTGCGAAAGAGATGTTGAAAGCATCCAAACGGGTTATCAGCTTCAGAAGTGCTCTCATTGAAAAACTTCGACGATATTCTAAAGCAGTCGTGAACAGTGTTTTGTGTACCATAAGGAAAACATAAGTCTGCGGCATTGGACGTCGATGATTAGCAAGCACGTTTTTCTGTCAGGATGGCTTCACCTTCTGGAAAATGTACAGAATTTTATTCATGTAGAAAAGTAAGAGGAAGTTCGAGAGTAAGTAGATGATTCTTCAAAAGTCAGGAAAATGTTTGAGAAACTTACGAAACTAGTTATTTTTGCTTAAAAATAATAGAATAGCCTTATTTTTCGCACCATTTTTATTTGTTTAGTAAATATTACTAAATTTGTCCCCTCCTGTCACAATTATCTCACGAACGTAGTTGGTTAAATTTTAAAATATAGCCCAAAAAAGTTTTTTAAAGCCACGTAAAAACTTGAAAAACTTTTAAAAATCCATTGAAACGTTTTCATGATTTTTTATTTTTTTGCAACAAAATAACAAAATGGTCAATTGTATGTATCGAAATATTCATTAAAAACTCTAATATAATCACATTTCATTCATGCAAACAAATACCAGAAACAACAAAAGCACAAAATAACGTAAATTGGCACTTAAAGAGAAACTTCATTTGGTAGTATTGACAAGCCAAGTTTCATCGTAAAAACACATACACAAACAAATCATGCCGATACCAGTGGTGGACGGTGGGTTCAAAACTTGGGGAGGCCCAGACCAATTCAGGCAGGGAATCATGATGTGAAATTGTAAGTCAATGACCTTTGGATTACTTGTAAACTTTTTTAGGTGACATTCCAAATAAAAGAATAGATTTAATATTTCTCTTCTTTTAGAATCACTTCTCCGAGAAAAAGGCACTTCCACTAAAGATTTTATTGTGTCCACTGAAATACGATACCGGGTCTGCCACGCAATGGTTCCCATCGCGACCTCAGGGCACCCACTGTCTATGACCGCAACACGCCTTCACAGGAGGCGGCCAGACGCGCGAGAGCGTCCGTGCCAAACCAACTCCAAAGCTGGACGAAACGAAACTACTCTTTTCTTATTGGTTGACGGACGTTGTCATGGCAACATGGAGGTGCGTGTCAACTTGGGCCACAGGTATCCTTCAGGCACAAGCAGTGCTAGTTTGTGTCAGTTTTAGACAAAGTTAATTCTAACAATTTTTAGGTTAAAAAATGTGTATCTTTTAGTGTTACTGATCAATTTTGTGGAGAGGTCTGCCCTCCCTTGCCTCCTCTGAATGTAAAAAAATAATATTCTCTAATAAAACAAAATAATGAAAAAAAAATAAAAATAAACCCAAAATTCACACAGGGTTTCTAAATTCCAGGGATCCCCCACTCAATATCGTGCCTTTCAGTATGAAAAACTCTACGCCCGATTATTAAATTATTTCCAGTATCAAAATGATGCCCCAAAATGTGTGCATTTCCCTCTTTGTGAGACATCAAATGCTGTAGCAAATCCAACCTTTGCTTCTTCCTTCTGAAATAACACAGTGTTACCCGTATCATCATGCATGGTAGAATGCTTTGCTCTTCGCCTGCTGTGTAACCATTAGCGCTAGCATTGGCATCGCCTGTCTGATTGCGTGGTTCCGTCGCGTGAAAGGGAATTTATGATTTGAGGTTATGTATGTCTTGGTTGTACTGAGGGAATAATCCGGTTACGAATCGCGTTTGTTTTCCGGATGTTCGTTCTGTCATCAAGATAACATCTTTGCCTACCTAGTATGCCTTCTCGATTCCCCGTTGATGAAAAATAAGAAAGACATCGTTAACTCGGGTTCACCCATGTCCATTATGCGCTGGAATACGTAAAGTAATGTTTGGTTAAGATATGACGCAGGTACGTGTAATATACGAGCTAATACTGTAGGCGGCTTTCGGTTGAGGCGTATGTCCTGCTCGTGAATGTGAGTTGCAAGGCATTGATACGGCATTGATACTCAGCAATACTTTTAAGTGTCATTATATTGTAATAGAAATGTTCACAAAAAACTTGGTTTTCAAAAACATTTCTATCACTTTAAAAAATGTAGCAATGATGGGATCAGGGCAATGGGCCAGTTGTCCAAATAGTGCGAATATTTTATATTTGATTAATGTTATGTTTTTATGTTTATTTGTAATATTTGTTTTTCTTATATTTGTATGGTTTCATTTTTAATTTTCGTATTTATATTTGCACATTATTATTAGCTGAACTGTCCCTGAGCGAATGATGGGTTGCACAATTTATTATTAGATAATAATTCTAATTAATCCTTGTTATTTTTGAAACGATGAATATTTTAATTTCCTAAGGATTAGTAGTTCGGACGCTGTCATGAGGCGAAATCAACCATGTCTTCTGTAGCAGCTCGAACTCCCAAAAACAGTTATTTTAAATTTCCTATACTCGTGTTGCGCTGAATAAATGTCGAGATATTCCATTGTTTGCATCTCGACAGAAAATGTAAATGTTCCTTTTAAAAATTTCACATGTTTCTGGACCTAAATTAATTATTGTTCTCAACATTTCAAATAGATTTGTTAAGACTCAGAATATCGTACAGTTACGGTAATATTTTATCGTTTCAAATCTTGTTCTTCCAAATAGACATTTTTCGTTTACTCGCATTAACAGAATTGCACGGCACAGTTGTTGAAACAAGTCCTCTGGAATGCTTCCCGGCAAGAAAGGAAGATTTTTCCTTCCTCAAACGTCGCGTACATCAGGTCTGTTTTCTGACGTAAATAAATTATTATTACCAACATTCCAAATAGAATTTTAATACACCCGTAACCCAGAAAATCCAGCTTTTGCCGCATTCTTTAATCACTTCGTCACCTTCCCGTTTAATCTGACGATGCACGCGACGGCGACGGCATGCAAAAACGTCTCAAAAATACCGATTCGCGTGTTTTCCGACACGCGCGCTGGCTGCTGCTGCGGCGCTGCAGCATAAACCCACGACGGAGTGGGGGTATACATAATGCATCCCGACAAACAGGTCTGAAACGCGTCGACTCGTTTTGTGATATTAGGGAAAGCGAGACGGCCCCGCTGAATTATTCCCGGGTTCGTTCCTAAATAAGCAAGGCGACAGAAATTCCGAGGCAGTTTCTCGGTCGGGCCGCCGCCGCAGCAACGCACGCCACCTTCCGACTGAAAAGGTTGGCAGCGGTTCTCCCGAGTCTTTTTGTGGCAGGTGGCGGGACGATGTGGGGATATCAAGCTGCGACCTAGTTTGGTTGTGTGAAAGATTGCAGTGGCATGTCGCGGGACATTTTTCGCGAGACATTACCCACGTGAAAGTGATTTGATTTGATTTTTTGTTGTTGTCTATGAACAGGAAAAACTGTGTATGACGAATGGGAGAGAAATACTCGTACAATGTGCGCACGTTTTCTTGAAGAATAAAATTATCAACAAAGGAAGATTGGTAACTAGAAAGATTGATAACTAGGAAGATTGATAACTAGGAAGCTTGATAACTAGGAAGCTTGATAACTAGGAAGCTTGATAACTAGGAAGCTTGATAACTAGGAAGATTGATAACTAGGAAGATTGATAACTAGGAAGCTTGATAACTAGGAAGATTGATAACTAGGAAGATTGATAGCTAGAAAGATTGATAGCTAGAAAGATTGATAACTAGGAAGATTGATAACTAGATTTTATGAAGAATGGTAACATTTAAAAATAATAGTTTTCGCTCCCTAGTCATAGAAAATTGTTTGTGTTGGTAAGTGAATACCGAGTTGAGTTGTTAGTGCTTATAAGAAAATAGTAACGTGTACCTCTGGCTCTACACTTACCGAAACTAGCAAAAGGAGAGCAAGAGAGAACGGTGCTTGTATATCAAGCTGCGACGCAGTTTTAATGTATGAAAAATTGCAATAGCGTGTCTCGGAGATATCTCAGAAGACATTATCAAAGTAAAAGTGAAGAATTGTAATGTCATTTAATTATATGTGAAGGATGTTCCCAATGCAAAGGCCGGAGCAGTACCCTCGCTAACGGGCCACGGACAGTGCGCGATCTTTCTTTCCTCTTCCTTGTTCTATCTTCAACCCTTGCTTACACACACCTTACATTCAGTACATTTCCGTACCCCATTGTTGGGAGACCAGTCGGGAACTTACAGTCTCTGCTGGTGGGAGATACTTAGTTGGGGAAAACACCACTAGCTGATGTATACTAGATAGGCGCCAGATCTCACCGGCCAGCGGGGAAAGATCACCGCCACATCCCAAGGAATACATGCAGTACATTTACGGAACTAATGACTTAGCTGTTGACAATCCCGGAAACACGAATTGATCAGTCTTAGAATCAAAGAGTTCGTTTCTACGTAATCAGGGCGTCTGAAATTCGTACAGTGTGTTTGTGAGTTAGAGAAGTTCTCGATTCTTCTTGTGACAGATGTTGGGGTGATTCGTACGTTGACGTGAGCTGCTACGTTCGCGGTATCTGCAGCCATGTTGCATCCTAGTTTAATGTGTGTAGAATTGCGCCATTCAAATTGCAGCATTGTCTCGGGACATTTGATCCAATGCATTACACAAGTGGAGCAACACAAGGAAACTTTAAAGAGAAAGTACCACGTTTTTAATGTACAACGACTCCTCAGGACATTGCTTTATCGTTTCTGTTTTAATTTTAATTTTTATATTATCTATTCTCCTCTTCGTAGCGATTGCATTTTGACGTCTATTTCCAGTCCTATCTGTCGAATCTTAGGTCACCGTTCACTGTTATTTTTACCACGTCTTTTATTAGTTCTCAATGCTCCAAAGTTACGCGGGAACTTTGGTTTTCCTGGAGAATATGAGGGAAATTTTGGAGTCAACCTGTATTCATGTTTCTGTTTAGTAGTCCACGCCGTATTAAGATATTGCGCTTCAATCTCTCTGTGGCATTCAGATTGTTGCATTCATTCTGAAATATCTTGGTTCCTAATTTTGTTTAGATTTTTGTTTTCTACAACTTCTCAAACTATTCATTTTCACTTCCCTCTGAATCGGTTTCTGGTTGTATGATTAATAGTTTAAACACAGCAAATGATTTTTAAAATATATGCTTCTAAAAGATTGGTGACATTGCTTCTTTTACATTGTTGGAGTTGCGAAATATTTTCGTGTAATTGGCTTGCCGGGGCTCAAGTGGTCTACATAACAATTTATTCTAAAATTCAGGTACAGTAATTTTGAATCTAGGGAACAGTGATCTATACAAACCCAAGTGATGTACTCGTATGGGCAGTTTGTGGCTACAAGAGCCTTATATCTGAAAATATCAAATTAGAGTTGATGTACGAAATTTGAATTGTAGATAGTTCGTGATTGGTCTATTTCATAATCAAGTTATTACAATATTAACTTCATTTGTACATACTTTCAGTATGTGGAATTTTCACTAAATATACAACATTAAAATGCAAATTAATGAATACTAAAGTCCTTGCTTTTTTCCTTTTCTGTTTATGACTTATTCGTGAATCGCTTCAGCTTCTAGCCAGTCAATTTAAATATATGCATTCGAAAATGTATGTGTTATCTCTCCAACGTAACGGTTCACTTGTAACTTTTGTTACTTTTACTATAAGGATGATCATTCAAAGAAACCACGCACCTTTGGTCCTTTACGATTTTACAGTTTTGTGTTATTTCTCTAAAGTGACAATTTATCTGTAACTGTCGTTACTTTTTATCACATATAAGGCTAGAACGATGCTTCAAAGAAATCACGCAGTTTTGAACCTTTATGATTTTACACTTTTTAATACAATTATCGGTTTTCCCTTTGCTCAACCACAATCTAAATCAGACTATATGATATTCTGGAAATCCTCACCTCGTCACTGCAACGTTGGAAATCAGATTCCTTCCAAAGGGATGACGAAGTGATTGCGTAAGGCGACAAGATCGGAATTCTCTGGAACCAGGGAATGGATTGGGTTACCGCGTTTCGTGTGAAATATTAAAGGGTGATAAATAATTGCTTTCGTCAGCGAAACGGTGGGATTGGAGGGGGGAAATTGGAGACCGGGCGCCGAATGAGAAAATGAGACGGCGTGGACGAATGAAGAAGTTTCCCTTTGCTGCACTGTGACTTCAAAGGGAGAACACAAGGTAATCACTGGCACATTACCCACAGATCGACGGCTTGCTGAAATCCAATTACTGTAGCCTGCCATCGTTCCGTGGATGAGCTCGTTACAGGGCGCATCTGCCGACAGTGTTCGACGGGGGCTGATTTGTAAATATTAGATTTGTTAATCACCGGGTCCAACTAGCTGAAGACGGCGCATCCTTTGAGAGCACGGCCACCTAGACTAGACTCATAAGGCGACCTTCTTACGGCTTTGAACTTGTGCGGGGCCTTGAGTTCACGTCTGCAAACTCACTGAGCTGCGGCAGTCTGTGGGGATCATGGTGGTTGGAAGATCAGCCCATTGGACCGTGCTAAGGATGGGAGAAGGGGCAGGGTCGGGAAGGAGAAATCTTGAGCGGTCCGTAACTGTTGTTTAAGGCGCTGCTTTGGCATCCGAATGGAATCGATGAGACGAATCGGCAGAAGCGACCTAGGTGAGCCACTCTAGGTTTCTCATTTAAGCATTGACATCGTCTTAAGCCCAATATTGATCCCTAACACTATTGAGCATTGAGCATGAAAGTACGACCGCCTAGATTAGACACTGGCGCAGGACGCGACCTTGCGGTTATATTGTGCTGTGGGGGGCCTTGAGTTCACGTCTGCAAACTCGCTGTGCCACCGAGGTCTATGGGAGATCCTGGCGGATGGAGGATCAGCCCTTTGTGTTTGTTTGTTTTTTATATCAAATTAATTTCGGTATTTCATTTGTCAACTAAACCTAAATGGCACTTCTGTAGCAGCCACTGAGGATATTAAATTTCATGCCACAATTATGTAATTTGGGCACAATTTTATAATATTTTTAAATAAAGTTATATTGTGGTCAAAATTATTTCACTTTTTCTCTTTCAATTTCGAAAATATCTTTGGGGTTTTTGTAAAGTACTCCCCAAAAGAAGACTGCCCGCTTCTAATTCACTTGATATCCGGTATGTAGATCGAAGAATGTCAAATCTGATGAAAATCCTTTGTGTGGTTTAAACTCTGGAGTTGTTCAGACGGAGACATTTCGAATATATTGTTATCAGGTTTGGTCTCTGGTCAGACGTTGACACTAGAACTTGAAATTGATCACTGCAATGTCATGTTTTGCACATAAGAGGAGTTAAAAAGTATTCTCCAGCATACATTTTATAAATTATGAATATTGTATTTTATGAATTATAAAATGTTTTGTAAAGTATTCTAGAACTACTCGTCATTACTCATTATATGTTACTTAATTTATAAATAGCAATCCGTATATGGACTTTCCCCTATCACTTTCCAGTTGTTTGAGTTAATGAAATCTATATTACTGGCGTGTGCTGGTTTACCGACGAAGCAGGTAATAGGATTTGAGGGTACACTCGCTGTCCCAAAATGCATCCACGTTCGCTCATCAAGTCGGATGGTTGGGGCGAATTCAGCCTGATCATTCTTTTTTGGGGGGGGGCATCATAGATTTTGTTAAATAATAAACATATGTATATTATTTATGTACTGCAGATATGATTCTACACAATATTATTGATTAAATAATTACACAATTTTAATATAAATATTGAAATCAATTCGTGCCATATCAAAGAAGGTGACAAACGAAAACTCTGTCTCAATGTTTGTGATTATCCCTTCACCCCCTCATCGTCATCATCATCTAATACTTTATCCCTTCAGGACTACCAACCCTGGAGTGTAAAAATTGATTCGGCATAAAAGTGATGATCGTCCCCCCCAAAAAAAGGTCACGTGCACTTGCCCCCGGGAGAATAAGATTGGATCTCGGTGGGTACAAGTGGCGCGTTCGCGTGGTCCTAAGATGGCTAATACGAGGTCCTCTCTCCTCCTCCCAAAAACAATCCTTTATTGAGTGAGATGGGTAATGTGTTGGCGATGGTTGTTGAGCAGGTTGGGGGGGTTCGGGACGAGTGCCCAGTAGCGCGACCCACGAGCGTACTTGGTGTTTGCGGAGGCGAAGAGAGACCGCCGGAGTAGAGTGCCACCAGGAGAGTTGGCTCAGTGAATCAACTGATGTGACTACAGTCCCCTCTGACCGGGAGGTCCTAGATTCGAGACGGCCGGCAGGATTTTCGACACTAGCTTGTCAGCTAGGTCGAGTTCAGTCGCTGTCTGGAGGAGAATTCTAGCGGCCGGCTGCTCTGATGGGTAGTTTTCCGTGGTTTCTCCGACCAACACCAGGCTGAGTGCCGGAGCAGTACCCTAACAAACGGGCCACGGACCGCACGAGATCTATCCTTCCTCTTCCTTGTCCTCCCTCTTACACTGCGCACTTACACTACCACACAAGCCGGGAGACCAGTTCGGGAGCTTAGAGCTTGTCCCGGCTGGGGCGGTGCCCTGCGTGGTGGGAGATACCTGGTTAGGGAAAACCCCGCTAGTCGACGGTAGGTCGGCGCCTTATCTCGCCATCCAGCGGGGAAAACATCATCGCCACCTCCCAAGAAAAAACACGCACTACACTAACGGGACTAATGACCTAAGTAATTCACGCGCCCGGAATCACGAACAACCAATCAATCAATCGACCAAACAAAATAAAGAAGAAATTTGCCTTTATTGAGTGAGATAGGTAATGTGTTGTGTTGGCGACGAGCGTGAGGGCCAACCCCGCAGGTTGCGGGACGATTGCCCAGTAGCGCGGCCCGCGAGCGTACATTGGTGTTTGCGGAGGCGAAGGGAGGCAGCCCGAGGAGAGTCCTGGAGCGCCGGGGGGAGGGGGAAGGGGGAGGGGCGGAAACCGCGCACCCGGCAGCTGCGGCAGCCCGCCGCCAGAGCGCAGCACGCGCCGCCGCCCTGGACCCCCCCTCCCCCGCCGCGATGTGACGACGATAGCGAAAACATCGTTGTTTGAAAAATGTCGAAGATCGAAATTAAAACGTCGCTCGGTGTTAATAATGCGTGGAGACCGGATTTTTATGTAATTATATGTTTTTTTGTCTTTCTGCTTAACGTTCTCAAAATTGTAATCTTGACGAAACTTTGCCGTCCAAACACAATACCCAATTTTTTCGTTACGTATTTGTGAATATTTAGAACTATATTACATATTTTACTATTTTACAAAATGCCATTTTATTTTATCAATTTTCTTCAATTTCATACATTTTTTATGAAAATTATTTTTTTCAAACATCATTTATACTGCGTGCTGTCGCTACTGGATATGCGCTACGTTTAGACACGGTGGAATGTTTTCACAGTTTGGCGCGCCTGCGTCAGTTGTCTCAGGGGCGTGAAATGGGCATCAGCGAAGGAGATCATTTTCACTTCAGGTCTGAAAAGTATCACTGACGCCGTGTTTCTTTGCCTTTAACTTCAATTTCTGAGGAACTTTGGCGATCGCCTTAGATGAGATGCTGCCCGCTCCTGTGATTGTTTGCTGATCGTATAAATTGCCTTCTATTGTGTCTAGTCTGGCAAATAACTATGGTCGTGGATAGCAATAGATACAACTTTTATTACTAACGGGAAAGTTTTATGGTGCAAGTGGGAATCAACTTATGCTCTCCAAATGATTTTTAGAACGTTTGTATTATTTTTAAAATTTGTTTAGGAAATATTTTACAAATATCATGTCGTGTTATGGAAACGTGTTTTATAATTAGTGTGTTTTAATATTACATATTATAACCGATTTTACATATTTATTATATATTCTTACCGTTTTATAAACATATATATGCACATATTTTGACATATTTTTTCGGGTCTCTAATAATGTGTCACCCAAAATCCCTCGGAGGTTGTTAAAATTGGTTTAGTAACCTCTAGGATTAGCGTCCGCACAGGGGAGAATTTAATAGGACAGTGTTTAATTTATTTGTTTATTATCTTTGCGCAGGATAAGATCAAATGAAACTGTTTGAAGACTGCCCTTTTTTTCAATATTTTTTTTTAAATTTCTTGGAAGGTCCATTAATTTTTCAAGAGACACACAATATAACAACATTTACTTAACAATCTTTATAACATTCTTTGGCCTAGTATTTCAGAGGCAGAAAGTGGAGGTAGTGAGAAACGGAGATAGGATTGGAAAGGAAGAGATGAAGGGCAGAACAACGTCTGCCGGAGTTTCCTACTCTAATGTATTTATCTAATGTATTGTATCTTCCCACAATTAAAAATGCCTGTAGTTTTAATAACAAGCAAATATTTTGACTTTAGAAATTAGTTTACTTTGTAATTTACTCCCCTAATTTACAAAAATTTATTAATTTGTTTGAATAAAAAAATATATTTGTTGTAGGATTGCCTTCCAACGGGATCGCTATTTTGAAAAGCGAAATTTATTAACAAATTTTGGTTTGTTGGAACTCTTTCATTTGCCTTTATAAATGCTACATCTATTTTCAGTGTTGTTCCAACAGATTTAGTTAACATAAATTCTCAAAAATATACATTTCTGGAGTGCATTATGCCTGGCAATAACCTGAACATTCTGGCTCCAAACTGATTTAAACTGCTTCACATCCCAACAAAATTCTTCGTGAGTGTTGTAGCAACTGTCTGGTGAACTCGCGTAAGAATTTAAAATAATAGGAAAATTATTACAATATGTTTCTGAAAGAAAACGAAATTCCCATGTAGGGCAGTTTAATTACTGATACTGTTATGAGGTGACCTACTGTGCATATGGAATACATTTTGTAACTGAAGAATAGAGACTTAGGACTTTGTAGACCCACAATGCTCTTACAACGTTCTAAAGAGTTTTTCCGTTAGTCCTTCATAGAGTACTTGCATTTTATGACTTGGGTTTGTCGCGATGCATTTTTATTGCGTACAATAAGATTCCTGCGTGTAACGTCCGTCGTCTAACAATTGAGTGCGTCATACACAACAGTGTGTGACCGAAAAGACATCGTATTTCGCACCATCGCTATTGCAATTGTTTGTATTGTCCTCTTCATAATACTTTGCACAAAGAGTTCCTGAGACGCGAAATACAATGACAGCATAACAGTAGCATTCATTTCTCCTAAACTGTACTGCTGAAAATAGGCTGCTAAGGATTAAATATGCATGTTGGCGATATTTTATTACACAATGTGGTATGTAATAACACAATCTTTATATATTGTGTATATCAGTCAAATTGTGAAATAATCTTGGTACGTAATGTGTGTCTATATGGTAAATAATCCGTCTGTTTGTAGCCCTGATGAAGGCTGAATAAAGGCCGAAACGTTGGCAGATTGAAAAGTTTTTTTTATCAATGACCTAATCTCAAGAATAATTCCATAATGTTACGATTTACGTTTTTGCATCATTTTCCTTGGATAGTTTAATGAAAGTTTTTCATTCCATGTTTCTTTTGGTAGATGACAGTAAGATTTAAAGAGTGAAAGTCTCGTGGGGTAATAGCATCACCAAACATTTGATCGCGAGCTGCTAGTACCTCGGGGGAAATTTTCGGTAGATCGCAGTGTCACGCTCAGTTTGGCTAACCTGGAATAACTCTACTGGTCACAGACGGCTCACGAAAAATCTCTGCCTACATACTCCCACGCAAGTCACTGTCAGTCTCATAGATTTATTAATATTTCCGGGCACGTCTATTGTTAAGATCATTCGTCCTGTAAGTGAAGTGCCTTTTTATATCGAGAAATGGCAGTGATCTTCCGCTAGATGGCGAGATCCGGCGCCGATCTACAAGTCTGCTTGGAGGGCTTTCCCTAACTGGGTATCTTCCACCATGGGGATAAACTCCAAGCTCTCGACTGGCCTCCGACAATGCGGTAGTGTAGTGCATGTAAGTGTGTGCAAATAGGGAGTGAAAAGGCTAGGACAAGGAAGAGCCGACAAGGACAAGCTCCAAGCTCCCGACTGGTCTCCCGGAATGAGTGGTGGTGTAGTGCATGTTAGTGTAGTGTGTAAGGGGAGAGTATAGGACACGCAAGAGGTAAGAAAGATCGCGCACAGCCCGTGGCCCGGTTGGTGGGGTACTGCTCCGTCATTCGTCTGGTATTAATCGGAACTACCGATCAGAGCAGCCAGCCGCTAGATTTCTCTTCCAGATAACGGCTGAATCGACCCAGCTATCTATCTATCTAGTGTCAAAAATCTACCTTCGGGACTCGAATCCTAGAATCTCCCTGTGAGATACTCTGCAGTGTCATCAATTTACGCCCTGGGCCACCTCAGCCGGGAGTGGCGTAGATTGATTGATTGTTCGTGATTCCGGCGCGTCAACTACTTAGGTCATTACTCCCGTAAGTAGTGCGTGTTTTTTCCTCGGGAGGTGGCGTTGATCTTTCCCCACTGCATGGCGAGATCCGGCGCCGACCTACCGTCGACTAGCGGGGTTTTCCCCTAACCAGGTATCTCCCACCACGCAGGGCATCGCCCCAGCCGGGACAAGCCCTAAGCTCCCGACCGGTCTCCCGGCATGTGTGGTAGTGTAGGTTAGTGTAAGTATGTGTGTAAGGGGTGAGGAAAGGAAGAGGAAGAGGAAGGAAAGATCGCATACGGTCCGTGACCCGTTTGTTAGGGTACTCCTCCAGACAGCGACTGAATTCGACCTAGCTGACAAGCTAGTGTCGAAAATCCTACCGCCGCCGGGACTCGAACTTAGGACCTCCCGGTCAGAGGGACTGCAGTTACATCAGTTGATGCTCTGAGCCATATCTCCCGGTGGGAGTGGCGTAGAGGGATCGAGCGCGCTAGTTATACCTCGCGTGACCCGGCCCTTGTTGCTGGCCTGCGAGTGCGACGTGAGCGCGCGCGAGGAAATTGGGAGCATTAGCCGCGTGTCGCCTGTCGTGCGTCGTGTGTGTATGGGTGGTCCCAGTGGGCGGCGCCCAGGGCGTCGGTTCTTCCCCGCCCTCCCCCGAGCGCTCTCCCTTGTCCTTTTCCACGTTCTCTCCCCGTCCTTCCCCGTTTTCCCCGCGCTTCCGTGCTCTCTCCCGACCTCCCCCGTCCTTCCCTTGTCCTTTCCTTCCCTTCCCCGCTTTTGCCCCGTCCTCTCCTGTCCTTTCTTGAACTTTCACGCTTTTCCCTGCTATCCCCCGTCCTTCCCCGTCCGTCCTTTTCATTTCTCTCCTTTTCACGTTTTTTCCCCCGTCCACTCCTGTCCTATTTTGTACTTTCCCGCTCTTCGCTGCTTTCATCCGTCCTTCCTCGTAATTTCCCTCCACTTCCCGCTCTCCCCGACTTCCTCGTTCTTTCCCGCTCTTCCCTTCCTCCCCGTCCTTCCATGTCCTTTCCCGCTCTTCCCTGCTTTCCTCTGTCCTTCCTCAATATTTCCTGCCATTTCCCGCTCTCTTTCCCGTTTCCGTCATTCTCTCCTGCCCGTCCCGGCTCTCCCCCGTCTTCCCCGCTCTTCCTCATCTTTTCCTGCTCTTTCCATTTCCCCTTTCCTCTCCGTCGTTCCTCGTTCTTTACCTCCCTACCCTGCTCTCCCCCGTCCTTCCTCGTCCTTTCCCGCACTCTCCCATCCTTCCCCGTCCTACCCTGTCATCTCCCCCGCGTCCCCGCTGTCTCCCGTCCTTCCCCGCTCTCTCCGTCTTTTCCCGTCCTTCCTCGTCCTTTCCCGCCCTTCCCCACTCTCCCCCGTCCTTCCTCCTCCTCTCCCGCCCTTCCCCGTCCTCTCCCGCTTTCCCCTGTCTTCTCACGTCCTTTCTCGACCTTTCCCGCCTTTCCCCGCTCTCCCTCGTACTTTGCCCCCTTCCCCTCCTCCCTCGTCCTTCCCCGCCCATCCCAGCTGATGCATAAGTCAAGCGCCGCCGCCCGTGGCACGTGCGGTCGGCGCCTGGGGGCGGCGTCGGTAGGCCACACGGCTGCCGCAGCCTCGGCGCCTCGCTCCTGCTGCTGCTGCTTCTTGCTGCAGCTTGTCTCGCCGCCCTGCGCCCCACGTTGGGCGCCATGTACTAAAGGAGGTGTGCCGACATTCTTCGCGACTTACCTCAGAGCGAGCATTCTCGCTGCTTCTACAATGGCTCTGAACGGTGGCTTCTAGCGGTCGAGTCCCGACGTTGTCACATTTTCGACACTAGCTAGTCAGCTAGGTCGAATTCGGTCGCTGTGTGGACGAGGGTTCTAGCGGCCGGCTGCTCTGATCGGGGATTTTCTGTGGTTCCTCCAATCAACACCTGGCGCATGCCGGAGTAGTATCCTCAGAACAAACCCCCGCACGACCATTCTTTCCTCTTCTTTGTCCTATACTTTCGGTTTTCTCATACACACACACGCGCGTGCTACACTACCACGGACGTTGGGAGATCTGTCGGGAGCCTAGAGTCTGTCCCGGCCGGGATCGAGGACTCGGAAGAGGGCGACATCTGGTGAGGGAAATCGCCCGCAGGCCGATGTTTAGGTGAGCACCAGATCTCACCGCCTAGCGAGAGATCTATCTTTCTGTGATAAATCATACGATACACACACGGAACTAATTACCAAACCGAATGACGCGCTAGGAAATAGGAAATCCTCCTTGCTCTACTCCTCGCTTTGTTGCTCTTACATTCATTCACTGGGTGAGATGACTCAGTGACAACTTCCCGTCTCTGACTGAGTGGTCCTAGCGTTCGAGGGCCGTACGATTTTCGATATTTGGTACATAATTCGAATTCAGCCACTATCCGGTGGAGAATTCTAGCGGCCACGGCTGCTCTTTTCGTTTGTTTTTCGTAATTGTCCGATCAATACCAGACAAATACTGATGCAATACCGCAACAAACGGGCCACGAACTGCGCCCGATCTTTCCTTCCTATTCCGTGACTTATTTTCACTCTTTACATACTTAATGTACAATACCACGTAGCCCGGGAGCTTAAATTTTGTTCCGAATGGGGCGGTGCTTCTATGCCAAGGGTACTTGGAGGGAGGAAATCCCTTTGGTCGACGTAGATGTCGTCTCTGGATTTCACGTTGACACCATTCTTAATGTAACATACTATATAGTGGGATGTCGATTATCTGAACGTCAATCAAACGAAACGTCAAATATCCAAACTAATGTTTTCTCTGTATATTTTTTTAAAAATTAAGTACTGTATATAATATTTATTTTTTTGTAATACTGAATATTAAGAAAGATCCCCGAATGATTCCTGATATGACGCTGATAAAATATTAACAAAATACTGTACTATAGTCAATCACCTGACTTAAATGAACTTTGACAAATCCTACAATAAATGGTAAAGAACTCAGAATGTTTATTATTAGCAAAAAAAACGCTTTTCACCATCTTTAAGTGCAAGAGAACTAACGGTAGATTGTGAAACAACCGATCATAAATGCTTAACACTTGCCAATTACTCGGAATGTTCATTGTCGTCAGAAACCCCACCGCCTTTTAGTTCAACGGTAACCTACATGCTCGGTTATCCGAATTATCGAATATTCGAACTATACCTGATGCCAATTATTTCGGATAATCGACGTACCACCACACTACCTACGGTACTACCTACCACACTGCCGCTCACCATTCTGATCGATAGTTAGTGATTCCGGACGCGTCAACTACTAGGGCCATTATTACCATAAGTGTAGTGTATGATTTTGCTCCGGAGGTAGCTTTTGTAGGGAGGATGGCGAGATCCGGCTGCTAGCGGGGTTTTCCCCAACCAGGTACCTCCCACCAGCGGTGCACCGTCCCGGCCGAGACAAGCTCCAAGCTCCCGACTGGTCCCCCGGAATGTGTGGTAGTGTAGTGCGTGTTAGTGTACGTTTGTGTAAAGGGAGAGAATAGGACATAGAAGAGGTAGGAATGATCGCGCGCGGTCCCTGGTCTGTTTGTTGGGGCACTGATCTGGCATTCACCTGGTGTTGATCGGAGAAACCACGGAAAACTACCGATCAGAGCAGCCGGCCGCTGGAATTCTCCCCCAGACAGCGACTGAATTCGACCCAGCTGACAAGCTAGTGTCGAACATCCTGCCGCCGTCGGAACTCGAACCTAAAACCTCCCGGTTAGAGGAAGGGAGGTTAGAAATGTGATAACAGTTGATGCCCTGAGCCAGCCACCATTCTGGATGTAACATAGTATTCTACCTATGGGGGCTAGTGACCATAGGAGTTGACGAATCCGGAAGCAGCGATCAATCAACCCACTGCCGCATAACGCTCGCAGACCCACGCTTCTCCATCCCGCCTCGCTCGTTGGACTCGAGAGTGCTCCGCTTGAGTGGGTAACTGCGAGGGGAGGGTGGCGAGGATGTTAAGGATTGCGGCGGCGGCGGCAGCGGCTGTCTGCGTGCTGCGTCAGTGAGAATGGACTTGCGGGTAATTGAGGGTTCTTGTATCGATGTTGGGAATTGTGCCGTCTCCTATATTATTTCAAGAAAATGTGCGCAGATAAATTTCTTTCCCCACACGTCATATACAGTTTTTACTGTTTTTTGACAAAATAAATAAAATAAATAGTATACATTCCCTTTACGGCTCTCACGCGCAACCAGACTTTATAAATGAGGTCTATAAAAAAACAGAATTTCGCAGAAACATGACGAATTTCACTTTGACGTTAAAACAATGAAGAATATGTTAAAAATCGCATCTAAATATTCATGTAAAATACAACCCGTAACTCACGGTAGAATTTTTTTTCCAAAAAATATCTATATCGTTAAATAGCTCATAAACGATGCGTTCTAGGGCCTTAAAAACTAAAATTTTGAGGCCAAAGACCTCAAAGACACGTTCCTCACACTGTAATCTCATCTGATCATAATCGTTCCTCACACTGATGAGATCTTCTGATGACCATTCTATTATATTTTTGGTGGTTCGACGCTTCTCAATTCTACTTCACCTGTTCAGAGCCTGCAGAACCTGCAACTATATTTGAAATTACTACTTACTTGAATATTCTATGCGACTGAATTACACGGTTGTAACTCTTTGCTCTGTAATAAAGTTAAATAAAAATATTTTGTATTGACAAGGGTGTTTTACGTATAATGTTAACAATTACAAGGTGACATATAGAACAAGTGACGGAGGATAAGAGGGTATTGAAGAAAAATATATATTAGAGGCTTAATACGGAAATGGAAAAATAAGGAAGGGGGTGCGAGAGTGCGTGATAGCGTACAAGAGTTATCGCACGGGTACAATAGTTTTATTTTATTGTATTTTGATAGGGCAAATTTACGTTGGCAGAATACTGATGTAAATATTCTGAAACTTCAAACGTTTTAGGTACGTCTGTATGGGATGGTGAAGGGAGTGAAAAAAAAATCGAGATAGTGTTGCTTGATATATCTAGAAATTTGATTGATTCAAGTTCGAGGTAACGTTAATTCTATGATAGAGATTCGATATATCTGGGTTGCGTGATATTTTTAGATCAATAGATATTTTATAGCATATTTAGGTAGATGTTTTAAGCGACACAAATAATAAATGTTAGATGTCTATCACATTTTTTATTTATTTATTTATTTATTTTGTCAAAAAACAGTAAAAACGGTATATGACGTATGTATATATATTTGGGGGAAGAGATTATTTGCGCACATTTCTTGAGGCCCAGAATTAAAAAACAAAAAAACAGCAACAAAAAAAACATTATTTGGAATGTCGCCTAATGCAGTAATTTTGGTACACGTGGACTCGCTTCCTTTCTAAGAAGCACGTGTGTATGTGTATCACCGGTGCAGAAACAATGCGTGGATGGTAAAGGGGTTGGCTACAGATGCCATGTACAAGAATAAAGCAATGTAAAATATCAATTGTAATACGTGCTCGAAAACGTGTGTGTTCAAAGGAGAAAAAATGAAAAGCGATCTTGGTGTTCAGAATTTTAATTTTGACCAGGTTAGAAATCAAGTTTTAAAAGTTGGTGACATCAAGGGATTCGAGTAATTGAATTTCTAGGTACGGTAATATCCTAATAATTGATATTCCAGATATCGTGGAAATTGAATGGTGGAATTTCGAAGTACAATAGGTTCCACTTTTTTTTCTTTCGAGGAGAAATTTCATATGTGCACGTAAGTTATTACGCCAATGGATCTAATCGAGATATCAATCTTCGGACATTTTGTCATTTTCAATTGAAAAGGCAAATTTATGGTGATACATACGAGAATAAAAGAATGTATAATACCAATCATACGTGTTTTCCATGCAATGCCTCGCAAAACATGTAAAACATGTGTGTATTAAAAAGAAGACTGGAAAAAGTGATATCATGTTAGTGAATTTGTATCATATTGGTGAAATTTGAAATATCGTTCAACGGAGTTTTTGAAGTTTAAGATCGCGATGGGTTAGAATTATCGGGCTGTGAGATATCAAGCGAGATTCGAGATGTCAAGAGATTCGATCTATTGAGCTTCAAACTATTGAGGATCGAGATACCCAGACATTCGAACTATTGATGTTCGAGTTATATATACATTCTAACTAATGAGGTTCGAGTTATCCAAACATTCTAACTAATGAGGTCCGATTTATCCAAATATTTAATCTATTGAAGACGGGCATACTCAGACAGCCGAACTACTGAGGTACAAAATATCGAGGTCGCGTGTAAATTTTTATTTCAGTGTAAAATTTAAAAGTTAAAAACAATATATGTGAAGATTTAGTCATATTAAATGCGAATTGAGATTCGAAATGTCAAGAGATTTCAAAATTGTGGTTTGAGATTTCTAGATCGCGTGCTATTTTTTCTTTCAATGAAACAGTTAAACGATAAAAACCGTAAACGTGAGCATTCAGTCATATTGCGCCATAAGAGTTTTGCTAAACGCGGACCCGTGTCCCTTGTGAGTGAGGAGCGCGTTTTAGTCGCAGGGAACGAGGCGACATGTGCGTGTGTGCGCATAATTAAAGGATTGTCCCGGCAGTAGACAGCGCGCTGTGCAAATGAAACATTTGAGGTTCGCAATATCAAGAGATTCGAAATATTGAATTTCGTGATATCCAGGTTTTCGAACTATTGAGGTTCAAAATATCTAGGGCGTGCGTTACTTTTTCTTTCAGAGTCTAATCTAAAACTGTGACCATTCAGTCATTTTAAATGTGGATTGAGGTTCGAGATATCATGAGATTCCAACTTGGGGTTCCCTGATGTCGAGGTTATATTTTCTTTCAATGTGACATTTAAATTAGAGGCAATAAATGTGGAGAATTCAGTCATAATAAATGTGAATGGAGGTTTGAGGTATTAAGAGATTGCAGCTTGAGGTTCGAGATGTCTAGGTTATCTTTTTTTTTAATGTGACATTTAAATTAAACGTGAACATTCCGTCATATTGCGCCATAAGAGTTTCGCAAAACGCGGACCCGTGTCCTCGTGAGTGAGGAGCGCGTGTTAGAAATATTGAGGTTCAACATATCTAGCGCGCGTTACTTTTTCATTCAGAATATAATTTAAGAGATAGAAATGAAAACTGTCACCATGCAGCCATATTAAATGTGGATTGAAGTTCGAGATATCACGAGATTCGAACTTGAGGTTCGAGATGTCGAAGTTATCTTTTTTTTTTTTCAATGTGACATTTAAATTAAACGTGAACATTCCGTCGTATTGCGCCATAAGAGTTTCGCTAAACGCGGACCCGTGTCCCTCGTGAGTGAGGAGCGCGTATTAGAACTATTGAGCTTCAATATATCTAGGGCGCGCGTTACTTTTATTTTCAGAGTACAATCTAAAAGATAGAAATAAAAACTGTGACCATGCAGCCATATTAAATGTGGATTGAAGTTCGAGATATCACGAGATTCAAACTTGAGGTTTGAAATGTCGAGGTTATCGTTTCTTTTCAATGTGACATTTAAATTAAACGTGAACATTCCGTCGTATTGCGCCATAAGAGTTTCGCTAAACGCGGACCCGTGTCCCTCGTGAGTGAGGAGCGCGTATTAGAACTATTGAGCTTCAATATATCTAGGGCGCGCGTTACTTTTATTTTCAGAGTATAGTCTAAAAGTAAATGTGGATTGAAGTTCGAGATATCGCGACATTCGACCTTGAGTTTTGTGATGTCGAGGTTATCGTTTCTTTTCAATGTGACATTTAAATTAAACGTGAACATTCCGTCGTATTGCGCCATAAGAGTTTCGCTAAACGCGGACCCGTGTCCCTCGTGAGTGAGGAGCGCGTATTAGTCGCAGTCAGGAGAGGCGTCATGTGCGTGTGCGTGTGTGCGCGTAAGTAAAGGATGACGGCGCGCTGCGTAAGTGAGAGCACTTGCGGCGTCGGCGGCTGGCAACAGCAGCGGCGGCTGCGACGCGACGCGACGCGACGCGCCGGCCGGCGACGCCCCGCCCACTCATTTGCGGCGACGCTGCTTTGCCCCCCTCGCCCCCTCCCCAACCCCCGGCCTGACTCCCTGCCCGCCCCGCCCCCCTTGACACGTCCGCGAAGCGGCGCGACGCGGCTCGGCGACCGTTCCTGGCGATGAGCTCTGCATCCCGCTGCGGCTACTGTGGACGATGCCGTGCGGCTGTGAGGAGAAAAAGATGGTTCTCGTCACGTAACATTCCAATGAAGGAGTGAATATTCTGTTGACTAATGTAGTTTCGTAAGAAGGTGTCTTCTACGGTCTAGGGCCGGATATGTTATTCTCCTGGTGCGACCGGGGTACATCAGAGTAAAACCGTCTATCTAGCTCACTTGCCGAAACATCAGTGAGGTTAAAGGTGCTATGTGTGAACCTGGTAGCCTGCGGTGCTTGTATCTGCTGTTCAGAAAAAAAGTTCAGAGTTTGTCATGTAACATTCCAATGAACGAGTGAATATTCGAATGTCAAATGTAGTTTAGTAAGATTATATTTAGAGAATATTCGTATATCTATTACGGACATGAGCCAGGTATTGTTGTTATAGTCCTGAGGGGAACAGATAATTCCTGGCGATGAGCTCTGCATCCCGGTGCGGCCACTGTCGACGCTGCCGTGCGGCTGTGAAGAGGAAAAGAACGTCCGTGTGTCACGTAACATTCCAATGAAGGAGTGAATATTTCGCTGACTAATGTAGTTTCGTAAGCAGGCGTCTTCTACCGTCTAGGGCCTAATATATAATTGTCCTGACGAGAACTTAGTATTTCAAGGTGAAAGCACTTACCTATAGTTGAACCACTCGCCAAAAAAAAAAAGTACCTTTGGCTTCCCCCTCCCGTGAGATCACCATCAGCATTTTGTTATCGCCTAACTTGCAGTGTTGAATTACTACGCGACCCGAGAGAGAGAGAGAGAGAGAGAGAGAGAGAACTATGTTGTGACAAAGAGCGCAGGCTAGCGGATAAATTTTTGTGGCTTTGGAGGTGGAGACCACGTTTGGGCATGCGCAATGGAAGGTTTTTTTGACTCTAGTAGAGCTATAGCCAATTTGCTGAAACACCTACATTTAGGTTAAAGGTGCTGCTGTGGACTTTGGTGTGACACACTGTACGGACTGCGGTGCTTTTGATGTCTACTGATTAGAAAAACTTGGTTGTCCATGTGCCATGTGATATACCAACAAAGGAGTGAATATTCTGTTGACAAATGTAGTTTCGTAAGAAGGCGAATGGCGAATACGTCTTCTGCGGGCTCGGGCTGGATATGTTATTGTCTTGGTATGAACGGAGTGCTTCAGGGTAAAAGGATTTCACTTGTTGAAACAGCAACAGTGAGGTTATAGATGCTACTTCTGCGGACGGTGCTGAGAGGCACTGCGCCGCCTGCGATGCTTTTGGTGTGTGCTGTTCAGAAAAACAAAATGGTTGTCCATATGACATGTAACATACCATTGAAGGAGTGAATATTCTGCTGACTAATGTTGTTTCATAAGAAGACGTTTGGTGAATACGGTAGATGATGGTGCAGATAGGATATTTTTTTAAATTGCTTTAATAATGCAATGCGTTTATTCGGCATAGAACACAGAGTAATACTCCTTGAACGTAATCATCAGACATTAAACATGAGTAATACTCTTTGGACTGCAGTCACTTTTTATCACAATTTGCCTTAATCCCTATCAGCTAGAGGTCTCGAAGCCGTTAGTATCCGGGGCACATCCTAGGACCTTCGATATTTGACCTTGGTGACTTCTCGCAGCAGTGCTGAAGCAGTTCGGCTACCCGACGAAGACTTCGGATGTTCTCACAGCGTTGAAACGTCCGCCGTTTCGAGCTCTTAACCTTCGTCTCCGCTATCGTAGGACTGTGCCCCAAACATCTGAGCCACTGAGCCCGGCAATAACAAAAAGAGGTGCATTAATTACGTATTTGGGTGCGTCCGTTTACATTACCCCTTCACCTCCTTCCCCCGTTTCGCGAAGGCAATTTCATATCCCGCAAAGGGCCCGCCTCCGCCCGCCTCTGCTCGCCGTTCGCTGCCTGCTGTCGGCTAATGCCCACGCATCAGTCATCGCCTGTCAGCCCCCGCCCACGCACTTCTATTCTGCCCTCGCTGGCACGCTCGTGGCCTCTTTCCGTTTCTACTTTCTCTGCTCTCTCCTTCTTCCTCCAGCTTGTCAGCTAGGTCGAATTCAGTCGCTGTCTCGGAGGAGAATTCTAGGCGGACCGGCTGCTCTGATCGGTAGTTTTACGTGGTTTCTACGATCAACACCAGGCGAATGCCCGAGCAGTTCCTAAGAAACGGGCCACGGACCGCGCGCGATCATTCCTTCCTCTTCCTTGTCCAATCCTCTCCTCTTACACACACACACACTAACATGTTTAACACTACCACAGAGGCCGGGAGACCGGTTGGGAGCTTTCAGCTTGTCCTGGCTGGGGCGGTGTCCCTGCTGGTGGGAGATACCTGGTTGAGGGGAAAACCCCGCTAGTCGACGGTAGGTCGGCGCCAGATCTCGCCATCCAGCGGGAAAAAGATCATCGCCACCTCCCGAGAAAAACACACTTTCACTTACGGGACTAATGGCCTGAGAAGTTGACGCGCCTGGAAACACGAATCAATCAATCTAAAACCTTCTTCCTCCCTGGTCTTCTCAGATGCCTGAATGTCTTGTGTAGGGTAAGTATTAAGTTACGTGATGAAATGCAGTGACGGACGGTGGGGGTGGGTTCAAAACTTGGGGAGGCCTAGACCAATTCAGGCAGGGAATCATGATGTGAAATTGTAAGTCAATGACCTTTGGATTACTTTGTAAACTTCTTTAGGTGACATTCCAAATAAAAGAATAGATTTAATATTTCTCTTCTTTTAGAATCACTTCTTCGAGAAAAAGGCACTTCCACTAAAGATTTTATTGTGTCCACTGAAACATTTAGGTCTGCCATGCAGTGGTTCCCATGGCGACCACAGGGCACCCACTGTCTATGACCACAACGCGCCTTCACCAGGGGCGGCCAGGCGCGCGAGAGCCTCCGTGCCAAACCAACTCCAAAGCTGGACGAAACGAAAGTACTCTTTTCTTATTGGTTGACGGACGTTGTCATGGCAACACGGAGGCGCGCGTCAGCTTGGTATCCTACAGCACAAGAAGTGTCAATACCTGGTGGTGCTACATATATGTGTCGCAGAGAACTGCTTGGCTCCATCTTGAATCGTAACGCTATGTTTGCAGCAAGAGAAACGACTTCTTTCAAATGTATACTCGCCAGCCGTAAACATTTATGTCAATTTTATAAAAGTTCATTTTAAGAATTTTTAAGTTCAAAAATATGTATCTTTTAGTGTTGCTAATCAATTTTGTGGAGAGGCCTGGCCTCCCTTGCCTGCTCTGAAAATCCGCATTACGACCGACCTCGCTCTCGCTCTACGACCGATTCCACTCCCACTCTACTACCGAGCCCACTCCCGCTCTACGACCGACCCTCTCACGCTCTGCGACCGACCCCACTCACGCTCTAATACCGACCCCACTCCCACTCTACTACAGACTCCACACTCCCACTCTACTACCGACTCCACTCCCGCTCTACGACCCAATCCACTCACACTACTACCGACCCCACTCCCACTCTACTACCGAGCCCACTCCCGCTCTACGACCGACCCCGCTCACGCTCTGCGACCGACCCCACTCCCGCTCTAATACCGAGCCCACTCCCACTCTACTACCGACTCCACACTCCCACTATACTACCGACTCCACTCCCGCTCTACGACCCAATCCACTCACACTACTACCGACCCCACTCCCACTCTACTACCGAGCCCACTCCCGCTCTATGACCGACCCCGCTCACGCTCTGCGACCGACCCCACTCCCGCTCTAATACCGACCCCACTCCCACTCTACTACTGACTCCACACTCCCACTATACTACCGACTCCACTCCCACTATACTACCGACTCCACGCCCGCTCTACGATCGACTCCACTCCCACTATACTACCGACTCCACTCCCACTCTACTACCGACCCCACTCCCGCTTTACTACCGACCCCACTCCCGCTTTACTACCGACCCCACTCCCACTCTACTACCGACCCCACTCCCACTCTATTACCGACCCACTCCCACTCTACTACCGACCCCATTCACATTTTACTACCGACCCCACTCCCGCTCTACGACCGACCCCACTCCCACTCCACTACCGACCCCACTCCCACTCTACTACCGACCCCATTCACACTTTACTACCGACTCCACTCCCGCTCTACGACCGACCCTGCTGTCGCTCTACGACCGATCCCGATCCCGCTCTCGCTCTGCGATCGAGCCCGCACATGCTTCGCGGACCAGCCTCGGCCTGGGGCCCTGGCTTTCTTTCACACCTCCCTTGAGATTTCACTACGGGTATGACGCTGCATATAAAATATTGGTTACATTGCAGTTATTGAATGCAATTGTTACAATATTACACATTCCAACTTGTGGTCATGGCAGTGCTTCGCTATTGTAATGTATGAAGTTGTTCTATGACCTTGGTGGACTTGGACAAGGTTGTCAAGTTTGTTGTGTGTATTGTTAAAACATACTCTCTCAAGTTGGGGCATTCGTTCGCTACGTCACCGTATTGGAGAAATTTGATTTACTCGTCCGAAATAACGTGTTTGACGAAACAGGTGTTAAAATTCCTGTCGATATTTCATGATCGCCGGGGGAGAATATGCAGCCCCAGCCACGTGCTTAATACTTGACGGTTCGGCGGGTTGCATTGCGTCTCTGTTCAGGGGCGCTTGAGTACCCTGAGCGTGTCATTAACATATCACCTTCGCAGGCTCGATTTAATTCAAATCACTTTTTCAACACTCCCGAAACTAATAAGAACATAATGTGGAAATTTCAGCGAGATCGAACGAGTAGTTTTTGCATCCGTATGCGACGGACATAGGCCCATTCCCTTTTATTTATAAGTAGATGTAGATATTCTTCGCAGTTAATCATAAGCTTTATTCTCTTTCTGTTACAGGTGAGGGTCTATCGCATATTGTTTTCCAAACTGATGGGGCCATTGAGGTGAGTTATTTCAAATTACTTAAATTATTTTAGTGTATTATTATTTAGCATTCCGTTATTCCAACATGGAATTAAATACCATTTCTGAGCATGAGACATCAACGGAAGTAATTTTCTTTTTCATCTCATTCTAATGGAGGGAGGCAAGACATGAGGTATACTCGAAGACTCGGGGCAGGTCTGCTTTGTAATAATACGAAAGACATAAAACAAAAAATCTAAATACTTTTTTCTAAAGAAAAATATTGAGTATAGCATTATGTTATTTAATTGAGCTTCAATTTTTTCTTATTATGTTAGCATTTGATGTATTTTACAAAATATGAAATCGAAACAAAATTATCATTTTACACTTTCTGACTACCAGTGAAACAGTTACTAATGTGCGAATTTCCGTTAATGAGCGAAATTGTGGTCGAGAATGTTTGTTACATGATATTACAATACGTATGCGTATTACAAAACACTTGAAAAACTACACCAAATATCAATCTCGAATATCACGTGCGCAAAATTGAAAAAAATATGACGATACGTTGATTTCCGTGTCAAATACACGACACACAATGCAGGACAGATTTAGAACAAGGTAATTCTCGTCTTGGGGAACACGAAATCTGAACGGATTCTTAACCGCCTGCGCTTTGAAAGCGGGGAAGCGAAAAGTGGGGAAGAATCCAACACAATACGTAGCGCGATTGTCAGATGAGTTGGAAAAAAAAAAGTGAAACGCGCCTCAATTCTGCGTCGGCGGCGTGTTATGTTTGGATATGAGACAAGCGGCGGCGGTCGCTCCTCGTAACAGCTGTCTCTTGTTTTGACAGCCTGCCGGCGCCGCCGCCGCTTCTGTAGCCTCGTCCTTCTCTTCCGTTCTTCGTTCTCTCTCTCTCTCTGGCCCGGGACCCGCCGCGGGCGGCAATCTCAGGCTACCATGTTTTCGGCTTCTCTCTCTCTCTCTCTCTCTCTCTCTCTCCCCCTCCCTCCCTCCATCCCTCCTTGTCTCACCTACTTTCTATCGCGTCATCCTTTACTATCGCCCTTATGTATTCCATTTTCCCTTCCTGCTGTGTTTTCTGTCTGACACATAAGGTGTCACACATAATGCACTTTCCATCTTTCACTGCCTGCTTTTGTTTGGTTTCGGTTTTCCTCTTTTCCGCCTATTATCACTTCCCCTTTCCCTCTCTTTCCATCTCTCTCTCTCTCTCTCTCTCTCTCTCTCTCTTTCACACACACACGCCTATTTCGTTTCGTTCTGCTTTGTTATTTACATCTTTTTTTTCGCTTCTGTAGCCTCGTAGGCTCGTCCTTCTTTTCCGTTCTTCGTTCTCTCTCTCTCTCTGTCTCTCTCCCTGGCCTGGGATCCGCCGCGGGCGGCAATCTCGGGCTACCATATTTTCGGCTTCTCTCTCTCTTCCCCTCTCCCTGTCTTTCTCTCACTTACCTTTTATCGCGTCATCCTCTACTTTCTCCCTCTCTCTCGTATTCCATTTTACCATCCTGCTATGTGCTCTCTCTGACACGTACTGTCTTACACATACATACACTTTTTATCTTTCAATATCTGCTTTTTGTTATGTTTCGGCTTTCCTCTTTTCCTCCTATTGTCACTTCCCCCTTCCCTTCTCTTTCCCCCTCTCTCACGCTCTCTCTCTTTCACACACACAAGCCTATTTCGTTTCGTTCTGCTTTACTATTTTTCTCTTTTTTGCCCATTTTCTGCTCCTTTTTGTCGTCGTCTTTCCTTGCCCTACTTCACTTTCTCCCTTTTTGCTTTGTCGCCTTTTTCCGCTCACCCTCTGTTTTACCTATTTCTCTCATGCGTTAGATAAAACTGACATTCGAACAATCGATATCTTTGGTGTAATTGATTGTTTCTGGGCACATCAACTGCCGTGATGAGTAGTCCCGTTGGTGTAGTGGGCGTGTATTCTCCTCTCCGGGCATGTGTAGTAGGGTAGTGCAGGTAAAGGTATGTGTGTGTGTTGTAAAGGGAGGTGATACGACAAGGGAGAGAAAGGAATAGGTGGCGAGCTGTCTATGGCTCGTTTTGTTGTGGTATTGATCGGAGAAACCACACAAAACTACTGATCAGCACAGCCGGTCGCTGGAATTCTCCTGGAGACAGGGGCTGAATTCGCCCTACCCATCTAGCTAGTGTCGAAAATCCTGCCATCGTCGAGACTCGAATTTGAGGACCTGACGAACAGAGTAGCTGAAGAGAGCGAAAATGCTGGTGCTAACCTAAACTCAGCCGGTCTTTGCTGTGAGGTACATTGAGAAATACTACAACCCATACACTAAATTAACGAGTAAGCTAGATCAAACATAGAAAATGGGAAGATGAAACGGACAGATTTGTGCAGAAAGGAATTGTGAAACAACTCATTCAAATAAACGATGAAAGACGTAGTTTGTGTGTGTATGTGACCTTCTTTCTTCTCTCTCTCTCTCTCTCTCGCTCCTGCCGCTTCTGAAAGCCAAGAGTCCTTCTAAAAGCGAAGAATCCTAAAATACCTCCTTTACACAGGAATCTCGTAACATCTCAATTTTTTTTCGTTATTTATCTTTGCGCCGACTCAGTGGCTCAACGGCGCAATCTTTCTGTTATTCCCGACATCTTTTATTTAAAGTTGTTCCTATCATGTCATCCGACACCCTCATTTCCCATTTAAAGCTCCCCTTTGCATGTGTCCACGATATCTGATAGAGGAATTCGTAGTGAGGGTATGCCCGTCCAAAGTAATGAGTCAACCCACGGCCACCGAATATCAAGGAGCCTATGCTATTCACTTTTCAATCCACTCAAAGAGACAGAGACAGAGGGACAGAGAGCGGCAGATACAAAGACAGACAGAGAGGGAGGGAGGGACGCAGAGACAGTGAGAAACGGAGGTGTTATTTAACGATATAGATTCAAAATGCTTCCGAATGCGTTGCTGGTTGCATTTGGCATGAATAGTTTTTGTTCTACAGCGCCCTATAGTGGAGTTACAACAGAATTAGCGCACATTAAACTTCTCGGTGAAAAAACACCTAGAAGTGCCAACGTTCATGGAGATCAAAAAGTCCCGTTCATGGAGATCGATCACACGGTATCGGAGTTAACCTCATATATATATATATATATATATATATATATATATATATATATATATATATATATATAAAATTAATTGAAGTACTTATTTATTTTATTACGTAATTATTTAAACAATAATATTGCATAGTAGTGTATATATAGTACTATCCAATTTTGCCAAATAAATCAAGGTAACAAACGAAAACTCTCGGCCTTATCCGCCAGTGGTCGGAACTGTCGTGTGGCCGGGAGTCTCCGACTCGCGGTCGGCGCGGGGGTCCGCGAGAGAGCGCGTCGAGCGGCGGTGTGGAGGGGGGGGCGATGTGAAACAGGGCCGCGCAGCGGGAGTGGGCGTTATCGCTCGCGCTCTCTTTTGTCGCCGTCGCGCGGGACAATGGTCCGCGAATAATAGCAATAATAGGCACTGCCGCGCCAAACTCGCCCAGACAGACGGGGAGGAACAGGGATAGTGAAGGGAGGGAATGTATAGGTCGGACCAAAGGAGAAAGACTGGAAGGAAAAACGACGCGGAGAAATGTAAGGAAAGTAGGAAAACAAAAACCTGCTTATAAGAGCCTTAGTCGCGTACTTTCCCGCGTATACACAAAGCTGTTTTAGGGAGTGGCGTGAGCTGCGGGTGGTATTTACGCCTGCTGTTTTCCCTGTGTCATAATCCCACATGAACAGGTACACACACACACACACTTATATGCACTACACTACCACGCATGACGGGAAACAAGTTGCGGGATTCGAGCTTGTTCCGGCTGGGACGGTGTCCCGATGCGGGAGATATCTGGAGTGGGAAATCACGGGAAGATCTCTAAAGGGTGACAAACGGATTTTGTGACAAACGCGCGATTTTCCCTTCCACTTCTAAGTGCTATCGTCACCCCTTACTTACACATAATCATGCTCTATCCTTCCACACTTGCCGAGAGACCAGTCGGAAGCTTAGAGCTTGTCTCGCCGTGGGGGATGCCACGCTGGTGGGAGATACAGAGTTTAGGAAAACCCCACAAGCCAGTGTGTAGATTGGCGCCGGATCTCGCTATCCAGCGGGGGAAGCTCACCCCACCTTCCGCGATGAAAACATCCACTATACTTATGCAACAGAAGGATCCAGCCGATCATTGGGGGGGTAACATCGCAGATACTTGTTAGATAAACATATTTGTTATTACGTATATCATCTCCTCTATTATTTCAGTAGTATACCTCCCTTTGCGGCTCTCACACGCATCCAATCTTTGTAAATGAGGTCTCTAAAGAAAGATAATGTCACGGAGACGTGACGAATTGCACTTTGAGTTTAAAAATATGAACGGTTTGTTGTGTTGTTGTTGTTTAAAAAAAAAAGTAAAATGCAACCCGCAACACACGTCAAGATTTTTTTTATCTGTATTCTTAAATAACTGGTAAACGAAGTGTTCTAGGGCATTGAAAACTAAAATTTTTAAGGCCAAAAGTCTCAAAGGAACGTTCCCCACACCGTAATCTACATGATGAGATCTTCCTGACCATTCTATTACTTTTTTACTGGTTCGATGATTCTCGATTTTCCCCACCTGTTCAGAGCCTGCAGAATCTGCAACTGTATGTGAAATTACTAATTACTTAATATTCTGTACGATTGAATTACACGGGTGTATCTCGTTGCTCGATAATAATGTTAAATAAAAATAGCTTGTATTCACAAGCGAGCATTACATTGTTATCAATTACAAGGTGACATAGAACAAGTGACCGAGGAGAAGAGGGTCTTGAAGAAAAATATTTAGTTCACGCTTAATATGGAAATAGAAAAATATGGCAGATGGTGGGGTGTAGTATGCGAGAGTTCCCGCACAGGTACGCTAGTTCTATATTATTTATGTGCTGTAGAAATGATACTATACAGTATTATTGTTTAAATAATTACATAATTGAACATAAATAATTGGATCCGCCAATTTACTTACGGGACTAAAGACCTTAGCAGTCGACGTTCCCGGAAACCAATCAACCACGATGGGGGGGACGAACCCGTGGCTGTGCAGCGCGCGTGCGAATCGGCGAGTCCGAATCGGCGAGTCCGAATCGGCGAGTCCGAATCGGCGAGTCCGAATCGGCGAGTCCGAATCGGCGAGTCCGAATCGGCGAGTCCGAATCGGCGAGTCCGAATCGGCGAGTCCGAATCGGCGAGTCCGAATCGGCGAGTCCGAATCGGCGAGTCCGAATCAGCGAGTCCGAATCGGCGAGTCCAAATGAGCCAGTCGGACGCAATTTTCCACTCGGAAGGCGGCGCGAACGCGTCGACCGAGTGCGGTGGCCCACGCTCGCCCGCGCCGCCTCCCCTCTCTTCCGCGGTTTTCTACGCCAGTTAACTTTACATCTGGCGCGCGCTCGCCGCCCTTCATAAATTCCCGCTTTCCAGCAGCAGGTACTACGCAGGCGGGTGATTTGGAGGCTAGTGCACCTTCCTGCATTCAGCTGGCCTTCCAATGATTAATTGTGATTAGGGAGATAAACATGACATTGAGAGTAGCAAACCTAATGTGGCTGATGATGGGTCGAGTGGCTCAATCCCACCAAAAAATAAATAAATTTGACGTGTGTCGTATACTATTTTCTAGACACCATTACTGACTTTCATTTCATTTTAATTCAAGTATACATCAGCGAACTTTACATCTAGAACACCCTTGGCCCTGTTCATAAACTCTCGCTTTTTTGTTAGTGCTAGGAACTATGCTGGCAGGACTGGTGGGTGATTTGGGAACTAGTTCGTCCTCTTCTATTCATGTTTTGTTATGGGCTGGTTTGCTGAATTTGAATTTAAAATATGCTGCCAAGCTAAAATGACATTTAAATGTAACACTAAATGTAACTTCACAATCTGTGCAGGTTTTCATGGAGTTCACTGGGAAATACAGTTATTCAAATCTTCTTTCTCTGTGTTCTGGCGGGAGTAAGTCGATTGCCGTCACAAAGGACACGATAAGAAGTAATAGCCCGAGCTGATTTGCCTTTGCAAATACTTTTATTATTCGTGAGCTAATATTTTGTTATCAGCTTTTGCCAAAAAAAAAAAGGATCCTTCTCACTTCTTTTTCATAATTCCTAGAAGGAGATCCTAGAAATCAAGAAAACCTGCGCAGAATACATATCTCCCTGCAGATTTTCATCCATAAATATTGACTGTTTTCGACGTTAAATTTCATAAAAAGGGCATTTCTATGGACACTTTTGTAAAATCATCTAGAGTGCTTGAGATATCGAGTAATTCCAATTATCGTACACGTCTTATTATAGAAAAAAAAATAAGTTCGTGTAACATTGGGTTTTCGGGGTGAAAGGCATTTTATTTTCGGGATATTTATTTTGTTTTTATTTAATTAATTGTAC
This sequence comes from Acheta domesticus, assembly GCA_031308135.1. Taxonomy (NCBI): domain Eukaryota; kingdom Metazoa; phylum Arthropoda; class Insecta; order Orthoptera; family Gryllidae; genus Acheta; species Acheta domesticus. The sequence continues at coordinate 66,422,230 of JAHLJT010005437.1, read as the reverse complement.
TTAGATCAGCCCTGTTTCTGCGGAAATCCCGTGCGTTGGTCAGTCTGGCGAGATTTTTTGTGATTAGTATTCTCTCCATATCGCCTGGCTTCTCCCATTTTATGTGCGGATGTCCTGAAATTTAGTTCTTGTTACACTTGTCACCCCTAATATCTCTGGACCGTTTTTAATCATAGAGGAAATCTAATGTCCTGGGAATTTGATTTATCGAGAAATTAGTAATTCTGATTAGGTATTGAAAGTTTCATTATAATAAATTTGTCTTGGGATTGATTTTTTTTGTTTCTATAGATACTTGCGTATTTATATTATTTATATTTTTATCCCTCCAAAATTCCATTAATCCAAAATTGAATTGAAAATTGAATTTAATATTTTTATCCATCTTTTCGTCAAAAGTACACTCTGTTACACCGTAGATTCGCTATTACCGCCAGCAGTTACGGTGCCCGGAATCACAGGTGATTCGGTGATTGTAAGCTCTTCCCCTCCCTCGTGCACGCACATGAACATACTACATTCCATCTCCCTAAATTTTGTTGTGTCCTGGCTTCGTGAAATTTAGTTCACATTGCTCTTATTGTAGCTGATGGAATGTCATGTTCAAGGGAGTTTCAATGGAAGTGGATGTTGACGGTTGCTTGGTTTGAAGAGGATCATGTAATAGGTGGTTTTGATAAATATTGATAAATAATATTTGGTTTAATATTTGCGATATGCATGCATCTTCTTATAGTCAGGGAATCTTTAGGTATTTCTTAATTCGTACGTTCGTACTTTGATTACAAAATGTTATATCCTGATGATAGAGCTACGAATGTACGAAGTCTTGGCGGAAAGTTGGCAATCCTTTATCAATAAGTCTCGGAAAACGTGACTTGTGTGACGATCCAAGACGGTGTTTATCTTCGCGAGTGAGTGGCAGTTTTCGAAGCAATTTCGTTCTGAAACAGGTTTATTTATATTTCCAATTATTTAGTTTTTTTCGATGACAGCGACACCGAATGACATTGACACTATGATGATTTCAGTAAACTTGGATTCGGTACTGTTTTGATCAAAAGAGAAATGTTGGTACTTCAGGACGCTGGATGAATCACATGCTTGGTTACGTTGGATTCATTTGATTGAAACAATCGCCATTAAACACTTCTGCTTCTTTCGAAAGATGGCTATCCAATTCGAATAAATAAGTTAAGTTTCTTATTAGCTGATGTAAGGAAGGTTCGGGGTAGTGATCAACATTTTTAAAGTGTTTTAAGTGACAAGAAACAAAGCAGTGTGACGGAATCTTCCCTCCTGGCCAAGTGAGGTGAAAGCGATGGTGGACGATCTCGTTGTCAACCGAGAGACAACCGAACTACGAACAATTCCTGAATAGACGAATATCTCTATACTTGGGTTTTTATTTCTTGGCGCATAGGGTCTTGTCTTCACGATGGAATATCTTACGGTATTTCCGCGTCGTTCTCAGTCCTGCCTGCTAGGAGTCGAATGATCGCCATCACTGCTCGATATAGTCGACTCCTTGTGGCTCGACCGAGAACGACGCGAAATACCGTGAGATATTCCATCGTCAAGACAAGCCCCCACACGCCAAGAAATAAAAACCCAAGTATAGATACATTGGATATATTAGTTTAATCTTTGTCATTTATCGTTTCCATTTCTTGAAGCCCTGCAACTTGACTTCTTCTTCTGGTTCATCTGGCTCTTAAGGTTGTGTGAAAAGTTGATTACTTCAGGCATCGGAAGAACTGTCGCACATACTAAACATTTTAGATGAATTATCTACATAGTTACAATAGTATTTTTGCACTTCGAAACTCGTAAAATGTAGTAATTTTAACGATGGAAGTGACGCTAAATATCGATCACTTCTCTACTCAACCTCATCTCCGGACCCGATCCCCTACTGCCTGTCCCCAGACGCACCGCTGCGAGAGATGCTGGTATTGTGCGAATTAGCTGCATCGGAGATCGCCACATTAGTTGCTCATGTAAAGAACGTGTCAAAATGATCGATTTACCTATTATAACGTCGATAATGTAGTTTACAGGGTTACGATAATGGAGAAATTGAAAGCAATATTACCGATTGATTTTATCGGCACAGATCAGATAAAATAGTAAAGTACGCTAACACATTAGAGATGTGAGAGATTCTTTCAGAAAACAAACAAACATTTGTGTAATTTTTGAAGAAACAAAAAAAGTACCCCAAAATGAACTTTATGTCATATTAAAGAGTAGCAATTTGCACAATCCGTTCGAAAAGTTTGAAGAAAACGTGTAACGATATCTACTTCAGGCATCGGGAGAAGGCATCATACTTAGTTACAAGTATGTTGGATAAATTGTTTAAATGAGACCCATTATGCTTTTGTGGTTTAAGCTCTAAATATTTTAAGTTTCTTCTAGTAAAAATTTGGATATTTCAGGCATTGGAAGAATTGCTGAACATCCCTAGGTATTTTGGATGGATTGTTTAAATCATTAGCACTATCCTTTTGTACTTCGTGCTCTTAGATCGTAGGTAATTTCAACGTTCGGCGTACCATAGATACCGATCCCTTCTCCACTCAGCATCGTGCCCAGACCCATCCCAGAGATCATCCATCCATCCCAATCAGAACTACTATTCCCTGCTACCCTTTTAGATACTTCAGGCATCGGAAGAACTGCAGATCATTCCTACGTATTTTGGATGGATTGTTTCAAATCAGAACTATTTCACCCTGGTTATTTTGGTTGGATTGTTGAAATCAAAACTACCCTGCTATACGTTTAGATACTTCAGACATCGGAAGAACTACAGTACTTCTCTACGTATTTTTGATGGATTGTTTAAATTTTGCTTTTGTTCTGTTTGCTTCGAGATGTCAGATCGTGGTAATTTCAACGTTGGGCCGTAGATACCGATCCCTTCTCCGCTCAGCATCGTGCCCAGACCCATCCCAGAGCTGCGGGTGATGCGGGCGTTGTGCGAATGAGCTGTATCGGACATCGCCACAGTAGTCGCCCGGCGCGCTCGCCGCCGCCGCCGCCGCCGCTTCTGTTTGCCATGTGCACACGCCCATGATTTAATGATGATCGACACCGCTGCCTAATTGGCATCGCCGAGGGCGCTGCGATATGCAATGCAAACACGTCGCGCGCGCGGGCTTGGCAACGCCGGACTTAATTCACTGCGCCGCCGCCGCCGCCATCGCATTGTCCCGCCCGCCGCTAGATCTGTTTGCGGCGCGGGATTTTCCCGTTGTTAGTCGCTTGCGTGAGCCCGCGTTACCTGTGATGGAATCGCTAAGGTTGGTTATCATTTGCGGTCGCGTCTGTTGGAACGAAAGGGAAATTCCGTCTGTTCGATATTTTGTGGAAAATTTGTGGAGGAATTTTCTTCACTTTGTTGGTAAATACTGTTTTTCTTTTCGGGTAGTGTTGCCCATTTGACTCGTTTAAATAGTGTTATTTGCTGTTGCATTATTACTGTTGCAGTTATTCAGTCACCATGATCAGTTTCTGGTGTGTCAGAAATCCTGTTGTTAGTCGCTTCCGTGAGCTGGTGTTACTTGTGGCGGAATTGCAAAGGTTGGTTTTCATTCGCACTCGCGACTGTTGGAACGAAAGAGAAAGGTAGCCTGTTCGATATTTTGTGGAAGAATTTTCCCGCTCTGTTGGTAATCCGTTTTTTATTCAATTTTTATATTTATACGTGTAGAGTTGTCCATTTGACTCCTTTAAGTAAGTAATTATTTGCTCCACCCACTGTTGCATTATTCAGTCGCGACGATCAGTTTCTGGTGTGAGAGAAATCCTGTTGTCAGTCGCCTTCAGTGGACCCGCGTTATATGGTGGAATTGTAAATGTTGATTATCATTCGCGGTCGTATCTGTTGGAAGGAAAGGGAACGTAAGCCTGTTCGGTATTTTGTGGAAAATTTGTTTAGGAATTTTCTTCGCTCTGTTGGCAATCCTGTTTTTTCTTTTCGGGTAGAGTTGCCCATTTGACTCATTTAAGTAGTGTTCTGTTATTTGCTGCACCCTACTTTTACATTATTCAGTCGCGACGATGAGTTTCTGGTGTGTCAGAAATCCCGTTGTTAGTCGCTTCCGTGAGCCCGCGTTACCTGTGGCGGAATCGCAAAGGTTGGTTATCATTCGCGGTCGCGTCTGTTGGAACGAAAGGGAAATTCCGTCTGTTCGATATTTTGTTGAAAATATGTGAGGGAATTTTTGTGCTCCTATTGCTAATCTTGTATATTTATTCGTTTTATAACTTTCTACTATTTAATTGAGAAAGTCAGCCTGTTGGAAATTGTGAAAATTTGTGGAGGAATTTTTGCGCTTTATTTGTAATCCTGTTTTTCTATTCAGTTTACTAATTTATGTTATTTAATTTAATAGAATATCCCATTTCACTCTTTGAGTTGCAGAGCGTTATTTGCTGCACCCACTGATTGAAATATTCTGTCGCGACGATCAGTTTGTTGTATGGTATTGTAGCGTCATAGCACTGGGCGCGACCGACTGCACAAGTCGTGCAAGGGGGAGGGGTTGGTCCTCTCGTGCCGCGCAAGGGGCGGATGGACCCCTGGGGTCTCTCGAGGGTCTCTCAGCTGGGGGCGTGTCTGAGAAGGCTGCTGTCCGTTCGCACAAGTGATGTGTGACGACAGAAATCGGTCTGCAGATGGACGGCCAGGCTCCATCTGCAGCCAGCCGAGCAGAGCCGAGCATCTCGAGCAGAAATGACGCTTTGTGCGTGGGAGGTCGGTCACGTGATGCCTCGCAAGAGAGGCGGATGGAATAAGCTTCCTGGGCAGTCGAGGTGGAACGTAGTGATGTGCGGAGGTGATCGCGAGCAGCGTCTTGCGAGGCGTGGCTTTTCACCACGGGACAAGAGACCAGGGGCGGCGCTAGTGTAGCGAGCTGGGGTTCTCTTGGCAAATACTGAGGCGGCTCGTCTCAGGTGTCGGAATGCTGTGGAAAGCAGCGTTCCATAGGAGTGTTCCTTTGGAGTGTACATAGTGTAATAAACTATTGTAAATAAATATGTACAGCCAACTCCGTGTCTGTGTTCTTCCTCACCTCATGACGACGTCACAGTATAAATCCCGTTGTTAGTCGCGTACACGAATCGCCCGTGCTTGCGGAGAAATTGCAAAAGTTGTTTTCGTTTTTTATACCTCCTTTTGATCCATTATACTTTTTCTATTATTGTAACTATTATTGTTATATTTTTTAAATGACAGACCTACTTACCTTCACGAAATATGAATATTAACGAAGGTCTGCCGTTTCAAGTCCCTTGATTTCTTTTAATAACATTGATTTCACCCATCTGGCGTGACGAAATATATTAGGTTTATAGTGTATGGTTCACCAGATATTATTAGTACCTCATTTTCTATTTTTTTTGTCCCCAGGCTGTTCGAGAGTGAATGAAACGATAGCACTTTGATTTAGTATATAAGGAGATTTATAATTATAAAGAGAATGTGTGGAATATTATGGAAGAGTCGATAAAAAAGAAACTCATGATCACCTGAAAATGTGTGCTTTCTCGCAAATGTTTTTGAAACAAAAGATGCATGAATGATGAAACAAAATATGCAAAAGTCGTGATTTGGAAACAGTGAATTGAGACTATCGAATTGACCATGCATTCTCGAGAATGTTTTGGTGTAACATAGAGTGATTTCAATAGTGGATATCTTCTCTTTGAAAGGACGGGAATGCTCAGTCAAGAGATTGCAGTCCCATACTTTCAATGGTCCATCGTGCTCATTACTGGTGCCGCATTTGATTTCACGCATTCCTGAACAATAGTCCAAGGGACAGAGCCCGTAAACGCAAGTCCAACACCCGACACAGAACGCTTGGAGTCCTGTTGTCGAGACACAGAGTTCTCTGCCAGCGACAGAAGCATGCGAGAAGCGGAATATGTTCAGTCGTCGGGAACGGCTTTGTTTTTCTTGCGATTGCATCGAAACGACAGAGATGAAAATGGGAGACGCTTTGAGAGAGAAGGGGAGGGAGGGAAGCTTTGTCTGCAAATAATAAACTGCTTTGTCCAGCTCGGCGCAGCCCAGTCTATCGTGCCGTACCTTCTGACAGCGCAGGAATGCGGATAATGGTCGTAAAGTGGCGCTTTGCTTTGGCCGTAGAGCGTGACTGATGTACATGTGTGTGTGTGTGTGTGTGTGTGTGTGTGTGTGTGTGTGTGTGTGAAGAAGAGAGAAGAGAAAATATGGAGTGTGTTTTGATGTGAGGCAGTACTACGGGGAATTGTGCAAATATATCGGCGAGAGAGACATACAGAAAGACGGACGTTCAGACCACCAGTGACGATAATGAATGAAAAGGGAGAAAAGAAGGCAGAGAGCACAAGTTGCAAATTTTAGGGGGTGAATAATCGGTATTGCCTATTGAAATCAATTTGAGAAACACTGATAGATTATTTAATGTGATGTAAAAAAATCTGGGAATAGTTTATTTGTACTGGATTTTTCGTCACAAAAGTGAAACTTTATTTAATACCAAATGCAAATTTGTTTATAAATCATTGCACGTCGATAAGTAGAATCTCATTAGATCGATTTTCTCGAAATAATTTTAGTGTAACCATTTCCTTTCACGTTTACCCAGCAGACGATGTGTGTGTGTGTGGGAAACCAAAAAGGAAACTAAAAATGATAGGTGAGTTTCTAAAACGAATTAAAATAAAAAAAGAGGAACTTCACGGTCTAATGCCGTTTCTTTTTCCAGGTGAGTGACTACTTTATTGTCAACATGGATTTCATCTGTGGTGAGTGATGTATTATTTCGTCAGGTACTTTATATCACAGGTGTGTGTGTGTGTGTGTGCGCGTACATTTGTAATACTCGTACATGAATAACACGAATTTTTATAGCACGAACTCCGATTATTTCGGTCCCTTGGAATTCGTGTTAATGAGGGTTTAGTGCATTTGGCATTTTAGATTCGGTTGGCGGTGTTCGCTCGCCTGGGTCCTGCCTTATTTAATATCCACGCCAAAGGATAAGGGAAATATTTGGCGAGATTGACGTATTCCCATCCCCGAATCTCGCTTATTTGGCCTGCCTGCGCTTTTTCTTTCGTCACACTGCTGTGACGATTTGTATTGGAAAGTGAAGGCTTCGTTTTTGCTCCGGCTAGGAATCGAACGAGGGACCGCCTCACAGAAAACTAGAACGCCGTGCACGATCCATTCGAGGGGCATATTGATTTGCATAAAGGATAATTTCAACTTGGTCAAAGGATCAAGGGAATCTTTTCGAAAACCCTAATGGAATGGCAGTTATTTGTCCAGGAGCTGATACTACATGTTACAAGCACTTCCTTTCTAATACCAATAGAATGAAAGCTTTTTCATGCATTAATTTCAGAATTGCGGTCTAGTGACCAGAATTATACAACAGCAGTTCAAATCTCTCATCAATAACATGAGCAGCTGGAGAAAGACTCCTAGTTTTCCAAGAGCAATTTGCACCTGTGATCTTTGGCAAGAAATCTTTTTGAAATACGATTCCCAGGATTTTTTCGATTTCAGCTGTTATTGAAATATGGAACCAAAATGCATTTGAGTTGCACATCTTACGTAGGTTTGCCTTAACTTTCACATTTAATACTGTGGTCACGTGCCTGAGTTGTTCCAGCTCGACGACGAAACACATCTCTTTCAGTCTCCCACGCAGCCTTCTTGGAAACTTCTCCAGACTTTTTAAGCAATCTTGTTCCGCTGTGATGTGCACGTGTCCGGGAATGTTTGACAGCTTCAGTGCCTTTTCGCGAAAATCGCTACGTAAGCGATGCCGCTCTCTGTAAAGTCACGAGATGCATTTTTACTTTTTCAGATGCATATATGTGGAGTAGAGAAAGTTATGTAAGCGCGAGAAAGATCTATATTGGGATTACGATGGGAATTCACGTTTTGGGAGTCTTAGAGCCGGAAAATGTTTTTAACTTTTTTACGTATCGAGAAAGTTATGAATTCTTGTAGAAAATCGATCTTGGGGGTTTCGACAAAAACACACGTTTTGCGGGAGATAAAATAAAAAGGAAAGTTCTATACGTCAGTCCGTCGGAACCGACAGTCTACCAATCTAACTCGTTTCGTCTGTCCGTTCGTCTGCCTATCCTATATGTGAAGTCCAATTCTCCGTCTGTTCGTGAAGAAAACTTGCTTCTAAAGGATTTTGTCCAAGATGAATATTGTGCTATAGATCAATATTAGGTGTGCTAAAGTTCAAGGTAATATTTGAGAAAGGATTTTCTCTCCGACTACTCCGGAATGTATACATTTCTGCACGTTATCCGATGCAGTAATGATGACATGTCCACAAGCGGTGCGAGAATATTATTCTCGCACGGCTGTCAACCAATCACAATGTCTTAGTTCATTATACCACGACAAAAGGTTCTCGCAGTCGCCTACTGAGGCGCTGCGTGCTCTGTCGCGGCTGGTCGCAACTGTCGTAAGACAGGTGAGCGACGAAACAGTATGCGAGTTGGTGTTGAGGTTAAGGCGCCCATTGAATATTTTTAAAATATCGAATTCAAAGTCGTAGAGAAAGTATAGTCTTCTACTCGCGTAGAATGGCTATTATTCACTCGTTGAAATACCGACACTCGCTCCTACGTCGCTCGTGTCGTAAACATCTACTCGTGAATAATAGCTATCATTCTACGCTCGTTTAAGAATATACTATTTTTTTTGTTTCTCGACGTGCTGTAATGACACGTATTATTACGTCAGGCTACGGGCATTTTAAAACTATTCAAGGGGGCCATGAACCATGTGGCCCTCCCTGTGCGTGCGCTAATGAGAAAATCCATTACATGTTTATGTCGAAAACGGCGATATATCTTTATTACATTGTGATGTATTAATATACAATAGTCCGTAATTTTTTTACCAACATCCAAAATTGTTGCAATAACTCAAATTATAACCTTTGCCGCTTGTGAAACATTGTGTGATATATTGGTCAAAAATCACATCATAAATAGTATCATTGATTTTCAGCTTCGCGAGGAAATTGAAACCTGTAAAAAACATATCACTTGTGGATCTTTGCCCCTCCCACTACACCACAAACACTTGGTAATACTAGGGTTAAAATTAACTTTCTTATTCATTTTTTTATTTTAAAATGTTAATTGAAGCTACTGCAGAGCGGATTGCACCTCAACGACGTCATTTATAATGTGCAAAATGTTATCACATGTAAGAGACAACTTGAAAGTACGAATTTAAAAAAAAATTGTATTCCAGTATTATAAACGATCTTTTCCTTTGCAAGAAATCGTTCATAATCGGTATTTTTACGGCAAAAATGATGACGTATTAAATTTTGCCGCACGAATGATTGCGTCATCACAAATTCAGTCAATCACAGTGAGAAAATGAGGGGGTGGTATAGGTAAACGGAACAGCCGACCTCATTTCTCTCGCAGAGATGCCAAATACCTGAGACGTCACAAGAAAGTTGTTCCGCAATATTAAGAATGATTCTTATAAATTTACAATACTATTATACACAAAAATAGAGTATGCAACTCGTTTATTATGTTGCTTTATTGAATTTGTACAAATTTGAAAAGTGGCTCCTAACGTCGCTCGTTTTCAAAACACATACTCGTGCAATAAAGTTTAACACTCTAAACTAATAGTATACACGACTGTTTTAATTCTTAAATCTACGTCCATGATTTCGTTGCGAGTATGTCTTGAGTGTGTTGTGTAACGGCAAGTTGTAGCTTGTTTTACAGAGAAGCTGCCGTTCCGTTCTTATCATTGGTTAGGTTGCACAAAGTGAAGCTGTTGCATCTTTTACGACCGACGGGGAATTCCCTGTCTCTCCGTGCCTTTGTGCACAAGTCGAGTTAATGGGGCGGTGACTGTTGCAAGGCGTGAAAAGCGAACGTTCTAAGCGTTCAATGTCAAAGCCAGAAATAGAAATGTAACAAAAACACGTGAAGGCATGCGAAAACAACCTTTGAAGATCTGGGAGATGACAATTCAAACTGATCATTACCTGGAAAGCGTTGAAATGTCGGCGAATTTTATTGATCTGGAGAAATCAGGGAGAATTAAGGGGCTGAGAAATAATGAAAATATTTGAGACAATTCCAACCCTGGATATTTTCAATTAAATAACATCGGTGCAACGTTATTTGGCATAATTTAATCTTCGAACTGGCATTGATATCAAAATCTTCAGATGAACTCCGAATGTTGGGCTTGATTCAAAATTGGAGATATAATTTTCAGACAGGATGCTCAATCAAATCTCGAGTTTGAATTTTTAGATTTTTTTCCATGTATGATAAATCACTATAGTGATTTTTTTATCTTTTTTTCCCTCCTTTGTTTTCAGAATAACTCACGTTTACTGTACTAGGCTATTCCATGCACACACGAGGTAAAAACCTTGTTTCCAAAGTGACTTATATCTATGAAGCGCAATTTTTCAGGAAGTGAGTATAATCGCATTTAGCCTCGTAGTTCAAGATAGGCGGACAGGTAACCACGGCAGCATGCGAGAGTAGTGTCGGGATCTGTCCGCTAGGTGACCTTGACTGAATCAACTGCCATGAAACAATTCTATGTAAAAGGTTAACTTTTAAAAGTCGACGAGAAAAAATTACCGTATGAAACTCGACGTAATGGGTATTAATACACTCGTGTGGAGTTTACGATATTTGCTCGTTCCTCGCTCGTATCGCAATATCACAATCGTGTGCTAATACCCACCATTACATCATCGTTTCGTAATGTACTATTACACGACACCATGCCTACAGTATAGGTCGATATACACGGTATAGTTTTCCGTGTAGATTCTTCATGTAGTCCAGACTTTACGCTTTCTACGTGAGAAAATTATGAACATATTCGTAATTTTTCCTGTATAGAAAGCATGCAGTTTGACTCCAGCGCCTCTAGCGGCAGAATCGTTCACTAACGGTAATCGGCCATGTCGATTTTGCGGTTAGGTGTGTCAAGGTGCGATTGTATGAAGTGATATATTGTGATAAACTACCTCTTTTCTTATCCCTGCCTTCCAATTTTTATTCTCTATGCTCCTCGTGGTTAATTAATACTAAATCAAGACCACAGCCGGAACACACGCACAGAAAGACCATCACTGAAAGTACTCGGACGACGCAATTCAGTTGTTTCCCACTAGCCCCCCTGGCGGCGGCTTGAGGCGATTCATGCAGAAAGCGTATAGACCGTGCATGCGCTACTTTTTGGCTTTTTAATACGTTCAGTTTGAGGTTTTGACGTTTCTATATAGAAACTGTACGAGAATCTACACGAAAACTGTACCGTGTACATCGGCCTCATGTATACTCGGTGCAGTACTAACCGTCACATCACCCAAGCCGCGAGTGATTTGCACCCGCGTGCGCGCACGTGTCGGTGCGTGTGGGCGTGCGGCGCGGGTCACCCACGTGTGAAGGCCGAGAGCTGCTGCTGCTGCGGCTGCTGCTGAATCAGTGATGACCGGGCGGAGCCACGCGGTGTCATGTTTGCCGCCATGAGCGGCGCGTTAAAGTTGCATCGTCCCCGCGAGCCAGAGAGAGCTGCGTGAGTGAGTGAGGCACTGCTCTCCTGGCGGCTATCCGCCGCGGCCTCCCCGTCGCCGCGCCGGCCGAGGTGGCCCAGCTGATGCCGCGGCGGTGTCTCCGGCCGGCAGGTCCTAGGTGGCGGGGTTTTCGGCACTAAGTAGAGAGCTAGGTCGCGTTCAGTGGCTCTCTGGAGGAGAATTCTTGCGGCCGGCTGCTCTGACCGGTAGTTTCCAATGGCTTCCAAATGCAGACGAAGGCCGGTGCAGTGTGATGGTGGGATTTTCGACAGTAGCTGGGTAGCTAGGTCGAGTTTAGTTGCTGTTTGGAGGAGAATTCTTGCCGCCGGCTGCTCTGATCGGTAGTTTTCCGTGGCTTCTCTGATCAGATTCACACGAAGGCCTGTGCAGTGTGATGGTGGGATTTTCGACAGTAGCTGGGTGGCTAGGTCGACTTCAGTAGCTATCTGGAGGAGAATTGTAGCGGCCGGCTGCTCTGATCGGTAGTTTCCAATGGCTTCCAAATGCAGACGAAGGCCGGTGAAGTGTGATGGTGGGATTTTCGACTCTAGCTGGGTAGCTAGGACGAGTTCAGTTGCTCTCTGGAGGAAAATCCTAGCACCCTTCTGCTCTATTCGGTAGTTTTCCGTGGCTTCTGTAATCAGATTCACACGAAGGCCGGTGCAGTGTGATGGTGGGGTTTTTGACAGTAGCTGGGTGGCTAGGTCGAGTTTAGTCGCTCTCTGGTGAAGAATTCTTGCCGCCGGCTGCTCTGATCAGTAGTTTTACATGTTTTCTCCAATCCTCACCCCATACACTCACATGCACTACACTATCACACATGCTGTGATGCCAGTCGGAAGCTTAGAGCTTGTCCCGGCTGGGGCTGGGGCCTGCTGGTGAGAGATACCTGGTAGGGGAAATCCTCTCGAGCCAACGTAGGATCATCCTGTCCAGCGGGGAAAGATCACCGCCATCTCCAGGGATGGACATATGAACTACACTTACGGGACTAATGATTATTGATTAGCTAGCCCGGAATCATCAGTCAGTGAATTAAAAAGTGCTCTTAGATGGAGAAGCGTCGGCTAATGTCACTCATTACAGTACTAAAGACAAATTTCCTTATTAAATGTGTTTTTAGTGCTCCATAGTGCTCATAAATGTAAAAGAGTTATAAATCAGTATTGTTTTACATTTTTCTTCTTCTTGTGCCTCGGTTTCGGTCAGTATATCGCAGTTTTAAAGGTCAAAGAGCTGGTCCAACGCAGAGATAGCGAAGGAAAAATATTATACGATTACTATCGTCTTACGTGCGTTACCTTATGAACAAAATATGATACAAAATATACAGGTATATCACTGTCGAAATCTTGTTTTTGATGATGATAGGTGATAAAGAATACCTACCACACTGTCCCCGAGGTTTGCCAAAAGAGGCGGCATTTATTGGACGATGTCTTCTTTCCTGGGTTAAAGAGCACAAGTGTGATTTACCATTGTCGTTCATTGGATGAATGGTGGTACACTGGTCGTGACAGATGCTTGATGGGAAAAGATTGATTGCGAATAAGGTGATTTTTCAGATGAAATTAAAGTGGCTTTGGAAGGCCCATTACACCACTACCACGGGCGAGAAAACCCTACGCCTTACGGAAGACTAACCTATAGTCTTAGACTCCGCCTATCATGAACGAAATCCAAGCCCCTGGATCCCGTGCCGTAGGAATTTGGAACCAATCTTTAAGTTTTGAGAGCACACGTGAAGTCCCCTAGAACATTTTGAATTTTTCTGATAAACATCTCCGAATTTTCATTTTCAATTATTCTGTTCAAATAGTGCAAAATACGCTACTAAATGTAGTATAAATCCGAGTTTCATTAACCTCTCTGAGGCTGAAATTGCAAATTCCAATTTTCCAGGCTTCGTTTGCGCTGAAACGTGTCTTTCAAGAGATGACTAAGGAATTGGTAAAATACAAATTGCAACAATACTATATTATGTAACCACTCAATTAATGTGCAGCCCTTCGCAAACCTCAAGAATCCCATTGCTGCTGCGATAATTCTTCTGTTTTCACAAAACGTTGTTACCCACGTTTCACAAAAAATGGATTTGACATTCATTGACCTTAACATTAATGACGATATAAGAGAAACATTGAGAATTCAATGTACACGTAAGACAGAATAAGTGAAACAAGTAAAGATAAATATCTATAGAAAAAAACCTGGATAGACGATCTACAAGCAATGAATAATGAGACACTCTTTATCAGAGATTGCCCTATTACTAACTCCCAAAAGCGAAAAGAGAAATAGAAAGACCAAAAAAAGAGATGGCCTTCTCTCTACAACTTGCCGGAGCGAGGAAGATTGGCCTAATCCACACTACTGCTACTGCGGATGATGGTAATGATGTAAACGATGTAAATGATACGAGAAAGTTCATGTCGTTGAAGCGCCACTAGTTTCTTTCCCCCCATCAGCGAGACCGAATCATAATTCTCCGCGAGACCGAATCATAATTCTCCGCTGAGGGGAGGGCCTCCGCTTTCACGAGTCGATTCAGCGTGCGTACGAGAGGCGATCACCCGCCTTTACGATATAACGAAGCTCTAAACCGGAGAGGCGATCCAGAGGCGCGGAGGGCAGTCACCGCGTACTGCGTCTTAGACGGCGGTGATTCGGCGTCGGGGAACGGTCGGCAACAAAGGCCGGTGTGGATTTCGGTCTGAGGATAAAAGGTGATGGCGCCATTCGCCAGGCCGAGTGCCCTTCGAGGGCGCGAGTTCGTAAATGCCGCTTCGCTCTGCTCCCTTCCAGAAGTCCGCCTGGTAGGTGAGTAGAGAATGGGAAGTGTGGGTATTCCAGGGTTTGTGCGAAGTTCGCCCGAAGTGTGTTTATCCGTACCGGTTAAAAGAAGTTGGTGATTGACAGTTGCGAATGGAATTTGTGGCGGTGATGGTGTAACGGTTAGCGTATCGGACTGTTATACCCAATTTCGCGGGTTCAAACCCGCGAATTTTAAGGGCGAAAAAAAATCCTTCGCACGCCTTCCTTCGGAGGGGAAGTAAAGCCGGCTGTCCCATGTTAGGAGATTCACTGCATGTAAAAGATCCTCAAGCCTAAATGACGCCTCTGAACTAAATTCAAAATCGCCTGTTTCGTCGCCCAAGGAGTACCTTCTTTCTCTGCTAGTTGGTGAAAGGAGCGTAGCGAAATTTGCGTGGTCAGACGAAGGAGCAAGCCTCATGGCCTGAGTCTCGCCACGTAAAATAAGGCATTAATTCAGTTCAATTCAATGCAAGGGAGCGACGTTGGCAGACTATTTATAAACTGTCTAAAGCGAACGTATATATGTATCAAAAACAGTAGCATCGGTTTTCAAAATGTTCTGACAATGTATTTAAGTTGCCGACTTTTCAAAATAGGTAACTTCGTTTTTTTTGTGCCTTTCTTTTGATTACTATTGGTTATTGTCACAATTTTGAGGAAGATGATCCCACAATATTCCAAGACTTGGGTAAAATACAAAACTAAACTGAGGAAAACATTGACATATTAACAAAAGACAAATATAACAGGCTACATTTAGAATAATTGTCTATGGTCCTATAAATTAAGGTGTACTGTAATTCTTGTAAACATGAAATTATGTATTTGGAAATTTTTCTTTTTTTTCCCTGCTCTTCGTGTAACAAACGTTTTCTACAAAGAAAGAAAAATATTCGTTCTCTTGAGTACCTATACTTCCGGCCGTTTTTGAGAATGAATGAAGAATTCTCGTTACAAAAATATGAAGTGTTAAACAGGGAAGCTGTCAGCGGAAGTAAGATACGCACTAAACACCTTCCCAACTTGATGCCGACTTTACGTCTTTCGAGACCGATTGGCGCTGACAGATTGCAAATCTTCCTGGCAGTATAGCTGTCGCCGGCCTTGTTAGGCGGCCATGTGGTACCGCTTTAGTGCGCGTGCGGCTTGAGTCAGACGCTAGTAACTTAAGCGGCGTGTTGAACGCGTGCAGGCGGATGCCGTACATTATAAGCATTTGTTACGCGTTTACGCCCCAAACGTGGCAGCAAGGTTGCTTCAAAAATAGAATCCCTGAGTTCCTTCGTATCCTGTACGATGGGAGTGAATCATTTCCAAATGACTCTCCTTCTTCTTCATCTACTAATTTATTTTTTTAATGTTCTTTATAATATCGAAAGGTCCATGCATTGTCTGACAATCACCCGGTCTTTTATTATCTATTTTTTTAAATGACATCTTAAAACAAACACTGTTTTAAAACTTTAACTCCACATAACGTTTCAGAGGCTAGCATTATTTTCATCATCTTCAGCTTGTAGACATACAAAAATCATCTTGAGATTCTAGACACACAAATATTAGAAAAAGTACACAACAAACTAGTTACATCCTTTGAAAATCTGTACCGCAATAATTCAAATGCTAATTTCTTTCTTGTTTCTTTCTTTCCTTCTTTCTTTCACTTTCCTTCTATTTGTTTCATTTTGTTTATTTGTTTCTTTCTGTTTATTTCTTTCATTCTCTTGCAAATGTTTTCTCTTCCGGCCTTCTCTTCTTTTTTCTTTACGTTTGTATATCTTTTTTCTTTTGTTCGTCTATGAAGTACGAGTAGTTTGTCTTGTATCAGCGACTGGGAACTACAAGAAGATAATTGTGTTCCTTCTTTTTCTCTCGAGTTTCTGCTGCACATGGGGATACATTAATTAATCCTATACGTTTTATTGATTCGCATTGCAAACACCAGGGAGTGCGCCCAGAAAAAAATTGTTTTCTGAAAACAATATCGTCCAATTACGGGAAACAATATCGCCCTTTATTGGCTACTTAATAAATTTGATTAAGTGACCAATAAAGTTTCCTTAATTGGGAGATTTTTGGCTGTACTTTAACGTGCAAGCTTCTGTTGCAGTAAATTAGTTCTATTGTATCATTCGCAAAATGATATTTTGTGACTCGGTCTGCAAATACCTTTGTACAGTTGTTTCCCAGTTCAACTACGTTGATGTCATTTTAAACCGCGTGTTATTACAGAGCTTGAAGTTTCCAATTGTACGGTACCAAATCATTGTAAAAGTTAACGTTTTTCTCGTCTTGTAATGTGCGGTATAGTTTGACAAGAAATAAATAGTGTCGAGTTATTCTTGGTTTCAATAGCACATTTTACATTTTGTTATTTTGTTCGTATCGCATATAGGTTGTTGAAAATGCGAACTGATAGATTTGTAGGTTGATCATGTTCGTACGTAAGAGCAGCTATTCTAAGAAAGTGTCCTTGTGTAATTTATAATTTTCAAATATTGCCAACCGAATTGGTACGTTTATTCACGATTTAGCTGAAGCGAGTAGTAGAGCTCCTGGAGCTCACAGAAACGTGGCCAGTTTGTTAGATTTCTCCTCCGTAAGTCACATACAATTTTGATAATAAATAAATATTAAACCAGATCGACCAGGGAATATCCATTTTGGAATAAATTGTACGTATGGTTTAGGCGCTAGCAGTAATCATAGTCAGACAGCCGGACGTTTTCCTTTCAATTGGTTTTTCGGTATCATGGACCCACAAAATAGGGTTTCTGGCTACACCACGTGTTAGAGGATTTTCCCCCCTTAATTTAGCAGCTGGTGTTTTATCCACTTTTTCGTTTTCACGGCCCGGCAATGAATTTTTTTCCGCCGAAAATTGGCCATTTTTTCGCGCAGCATTACATAACTTTCCCTATACTACGTATATCTATCCGTGTATACGTACGTATACAGGAAAGTAAAAAATCTTGTGAAACACACAACTAATATAAAACGGATGCCTCTTAGGTAGGCAATTTTAAGATGAAATTTCCATGCGAACGATTTCAATGAAAAAACAAGTCTAATAATTATCATTGTATGATAGGCAAACATTCATTTCTTAAATAAACCATGAAATAAGTTATTTTAATTTTCAGAGTAATTATATTCACGAATAAGGTAAAATTGGATTGTGTACCTCTTAGAAAATATTTGAGTACCACATGTTTGTCTGTGGATTAAATATAACTTTTCAAAATGCAAACTTGTTATTTTGTAGGCTGTTCATAGTCGTGCGAAAGAGAAGCCCATATTTCATGTCCCTTTTCAAGGGATGATCTCCTAATTCAAACGACGATTGCTCGTCATAGCGTAACCTTCGACCTACTTAGTGGACTTCCGCATCACTGGTCCTTCCAACGACTTGACAAAAGACCGGGTCCACAACTAGCGTAATAGGACGGAAGTCGTTGGGAACGAAAGTTTTGCAATGTTCCAGAACTGAGTTGAAGAAAGTGCGTTCCTAACAGCTGATTTCATTGATGAATAGACGTTGATAGTTAGGTATGAGAGTGGCTTTTTAGGCCCTTAAAATTGAAAAAAAAAATATTCAATTAGGGGTACTTATACAACATTTATATTAAAACTAACTTTAACATTAGTTTAGTCGCACAGTTATTGAATTAGTCACCTTATTTTAAAATTATGCCAGGAAGCACTATTTTGTCCATATCTACGTGAGTAACGCTAATTTAAACATGTCATTCGTCAATGTGATGAGCAGCAGAACATATTCCTAACCGCTTGCCGGGATTTTTAGTTAGTCTACGTTTTTTGTATGCTAAGGTTATTTTAAAAGTATGTACTTAAGTCTGCTGTTTTATAAATCGTTATTTAAAAAGTATGTAAATTTTTTTTTATGGGCAGCGTAAATGATTATCTTCTCGTGATTGAATGCCTCTACCATGGTTGCACATTACTGCCTTCAATGCTTGAGACAACTCCGGAAAGAAGTAACATTAACTCTTGTAATCCACTTGCCGCAAAGAATATAAGGCGAAAATGGCCTGCTTTTAGGTAGACACCCAACTTCGAGTGACGAGGAAGACATCGAAAAACGGAAACGGAATTTCATTGACAGTCGCGCGTTCGGATATCGATTGAAATTACTGGGAACTCATTGTATTTTTGTAGTTGGTATTACATTTCAAGTTTATTTCACACAACTTCCAGTACATTAATGAAGTTGCCCCGAGTTTCGATTGTAATCGCAGTGTTTTTTTGTTTCACATCCACAGAGTGAATGCTCACTTGCAGGAATTATTATTATTATTATTATTATTATTATTATTATTATTATTATTATTATTATTATTATTTAATATCGATTCCCGCAACACGAATCTTCAAATGGAGTGCAGTTGGCAACCCTGCTCTCAGAGCAATTTAGGCACTATTTCATGTTTTCAGTAAGTCTGGTTTTTGATGATTCGTAAATAACTGAGATTATTTCCCACATCCTTCTACTGCAACTGAATGGGCATTTCCCTTAAATCCGAGGTCTAGTGATGAGATAAACGTCCGGGAGAGATAAATATGTCGTTTCTCGTTTCCAGAATGACTAGATATTTGTGCTTAGCGTTCTTGTGCGGGTGCCAAGTCTCTGTAGTGTGACAAGGAGCACAGCGGATGGCCTGGTAAAGCAGAAAGAATCTTATGATCTCATTCTTGGTGTAAAGTTGAAGTTAACTCTCATTGTACGAGTACTGTTGTGCTTCATAAAAATAATTATCCATATTTTTAAATTGAGGTTGTGGTACCAGTGACGTCAAGTGTGGCTGTTCGCAACACAGTTTATCTTTTAATGTAATGAATTATCGGCAATTAAGGCAAAAAGAAAACAAAAGAAAATAATGTTATACACTCACAAATTGTAAAAGACAAATGACAGCTTTTCAGACCTTTAAAAAATCATCAAAACTTTCAATAATCTTACAGATGTTTTACGAATAATTACTTGTATCTGTTTCCTACTTGCACGTGAATTAAATTTGAATGTCACTCGGACAGATTGTCATTATATTGAGGTCTCGAATAGAATATTTGTACGTTACACCGCAAAACTCACTTTCCATGACACGACGGGATTCTATTCAATGCCCTCGTCTGGGAACACACTCGTCAAGTAACATCTACTACTTTCTTCCATTTGAATTATTGCGGTATAGATTGTCACAGTAGTATTTTCTTTCTTGGGATGTAAATTACTAATCGTGTAACTTGCCAGAGAATGGTTGAGCCAGGTAATTGTATTAAGTTTAAAATTTAGTTTTATTAAGAACTTGCATACTAATAAATCTTTTTGAAGCAATTTAAAAATACCTGCCGGAGTTGGGCCACTGATTTGCACTTTTCCATTTTTCTTCATTTCTCGCTGTTTTCGACCATAGTTCTCCAAATTGCCGCTTCCAATTATCTTTTCATCGTATGTCCTAGCCTGCTACATTTCTTCTACCTCTTCTTTTGTCCCATGCTGTATTTCGGTTAGTTCATCCGTCCTCTGTAACTTTCATTACGTGTCGTGGTACAATTAATGGCTATAAATGTGCAATTAAAAAAAATACAATTAATTTTAGTTTTCTTAGGCGGGGAACATGCGATGTAGATACATTGACAATATTAAAGCAAGATACATGAAGAATTAAAGAAAATTAACATACCACTCCTCTGAAATGTGTAATATTTTGTTGTAAATTTCGACGTTGTTTTTAGTATTTTGAAATACTTTGAACGTTGTCAAATTGTTCAAAAAAGAAGAGTATATTACAGTTTTAATTCGCCCTGTAAGGATATTGTTCTTTTGACAAAACAATGCACAAACCTCACACTTGGGGCACAGGTCACTTTAAATTGAGACTGCATATAACTGATGGAACCGATGAGAAATAAATGTTTGTTTTGAATCAGCATTAGCCTCCATTTCCGTAATTGTCATTTTTTGGGCAGTCGAATAAAAACATAACACATTGGAGTTTTTTTCAGACATTTTCTGCTAATGGACATTTGCTAATACCAATTACAAGCTCACCTGCATCCGACCATATAGGTTTAGCCTCGGAGAGCAATTTGGGTTTAAAGGAGAACTGCTGTTCTAAATGTTTATTTCCATGCGATTAATATGATGTTGTGAACGAACCAGCGTTTCAAAAGCAGTAAACTACTAGCGTTACTCTCTCATCTGTTACTGTTCCAGTTTCTAGGTGAATGCTCGGTGTTCATGATTTTTGTTACTACCTACTTACATTCAAATACTTGAAGTTCATCCTAGCCTATCACCGTTTACTTGCAATGGAATTGTCTTCATCTTTTTTGTTAATGTCGTTTGTTCTATTGGCCTGCAATCATTTATTTTTCGTTTTTATCCAGATTGCTTTCTCACCTGAAGATCTGACGAGTGTCATGAAACGTCGCGTGTTATGTGACATATAAATAAAGTTTCTCTTTTATGGACTGACTGTTGTGATTGACTTAAAAACGTAAGATACGTCATCAGTATTATAAAACTAGACAATCAGTTGTTTTGGCGAACATTACTGATATTTTGCAGTAATCTACTAGGTGTATAGTGTAGTGGTGTAGAAACAAAACTATTATTGTGCTGACTAGGAACTTCCGAAGTAGGAGTACGTGACCATTATACACTATTTTTTTCGTATATTCGTACGTGTTTGCACAAATTAACTTCATTACGCTACACAATTATAGCATAATTTCTACCTTCTTACGTGTGTGGTGGTGTGGTGGTTAGGAATTGTTGCATAGTCCATTTTCGACTTAGTGGAGGAAAAGAACTAACTGTCACGCAACTACAATATTTAATATATGCCTGTGCAAGTGGCACTCGTTTATTGGAAACCAATGTACAATAGTGAGAGAGAATCTCTAGGATGAAAAAGCGATCTCAGGCGTGAACCCTGCTGATGATGCTACAGGTTTCTTCTCTTTACTTTCTCACTACTGCTGACGCAGTAGAGACAAAGTTATGTGATTGTGTGCAGAAAATGGCGAATTTTCGGCAGAAAAAAACTCTTATTGCCGGACCCTGGTAAGGAAAAAGTGCATAAATCCAGTTGATAAATGAAGAAAGAATCCTCTAACATGTGGTGTAGCCATAATCCAAGATTTGTGGGTCCTTGACACCGAAAAATCGAATGACTTCAAAACGGCATTTTGTGAACAGCGATAGCGGTTAAACCGTTCAGCTGAGTTTCTCCAAAATGGATATTTCAAAATCGCTGATGTCGCTGCCCGGGTGAATTTGGATAGTGCGAAGAACGTTTAAGAAAATGGTGCAGATCTCATGTACGTTGAAAACTTGATTTTTCGAAAATCCAAACTTTTTTTTGCGTCAACTACAATAAGATTTTTTTCTTAGTGAAATCTGTCCCTGAAAGATAGATTTTGAAATAAGGTCATGTACAATTTTTCGAAAACTTTTCGCGTAATTTTGCGTAAAAATACGTGCGAGAAAGTACGTGCTGTTATAGCACCTAGTTCTTTTCAGATACCAGCCCCGACTTGAGGTCATGACCACCTTCAACGCTTGTCGGAAGTTCCTAGATCAGTGGGTTTGACAGATTGATTATTTCTTGTTTTCGGCCGCGCCAGCAATCCATGTTTGAACTCAAAGCTTCACTGGAATGCCTAGGATCGAAAGATCCTTGGGTTGGATCCAGACAGTAATAGAATTTTCGATACTAGCTAGATAGCGTGGTCGAATCCAGATGTTACTGAGTTTTTGCCACCTCGAACGTTCAGCACTGTCGATTTTCTGCTCATGCGCAGTTCAAGTTTCGCATCTCTGTAGTGCGCCTGCTCATGCGCAGAAGATCAATAGTGCTTAACGTTCGAGGTGGCAAAAACTCCATTGTCTGGAGGAGACTTCTAGCAACCGGTTGCCCTCTGATTGGTAGTTTTCCAGTCTTTTTGTTTGTTTGTTTTTTAATTTTTTTTAACAATCAGCACCAGGAGATTGAGCAGTACTCTAATAAAAGGACCACGGACCGCGCGCGTTCTTTCCTTCTTCTTCTTCTTCTTCCTTGTCTTGATGCTCATCCTTTACATACACTTACACTCACATGCACTGCATTACCACACTTCCGGAGACCAGTCGGGAACTTAGAGCTTGTGCCGGCGTAGGGCAGTGCCTCGCTGATGGGAGCTACCTGATTGGGGGAAAATCCCCTGAAGCCGATGTAGATCGACGCCAGATCCCCCCAGCCAGCGGGGAAAGATCACCGCCAACTCCCGAGAAAAAACGTGAACCACACGACTAATTTTACATTTTTAACATCTACACTAATTTACATTTTCATTTTTTTTACGCGACTAATGATCCTGGGATCACTAATCAATGACAACTCACTTTTAAAGCAAGAGCACGCGAACCACATTGGTGAGAGGGATGGGAAGGCTAAGCAGATACTACAGATGTGTTTAATACAGTGGGCTTAACGGCTTTTCTTGAATAACTGTTATCGGAATAACAGTCAGCTTGTAATAACGGATATTAATAACAGTTGGAAAGTAACACGTCCATGATCAGCCCCCCTAACGTGACCGACTGCTAAGAATTAAATCAGGCAAAACGAATGACGTTGGTAGCACCTTAAAGCTTGTGCAGCTACCTTACGGCGCTTGCTCGCACTACTTCCTCAAACATGCTTGTACAGAGAATCAGGTGCTATGAACGAGACTGGATGAACACCCGAGGAAGTATAGTAATTGATATGAGTAACTAATGCGTTTGGAATATTACTAAAATGACAGTGATTCGTGATTCCGGTTCAGATTGCAAATATTTTTTTCGAACAGGCAACTTGTGCGTAGTGAAGTGACTAAAATAATGAGAAACGATTTTTGCTTACTTATAACTAAAATAGTAATGACTGTTAAAAATGTAAAAATAAAACGAGTTATTTGACTGTAACTTATTTTATTTTATCCGATTTACGGAAATATTAGTGAATCTCACAATAGCAATGGGACAGAAAGAAGTTAACAAACATATGTAACGGAATTAATGTAAATACATAACTTTTTATTGTAATGTATGCAATAAAATATAAAAATATTGTGGCATATGGTGTGTAATAATGACGAATGGTTTATTAATGAATCTGCAATTTGAACACTTGCTAATCACCACTGATTAGCTGCATTGAAACTTATTGTATAAAATGGTTGCTGCGAAAGCTTCTAGTTCGGGTTTGGCCCAGTAGATTGAAGTACTATGAATTTCAACCGGTAACAGCTATTAACAGGATAAACGAAATAACTGTTATTTCGCATTCCAGTTACAGAATGTTAACTGTTCAGAAGTAACAATTTAACTGAAAAGGGCACGTCCCTATTAGATACCTCGATGGCTGCTTCTGAAGGAAACTACGAAGAATCTCAACGTGGGTTGAATGTAACTGGGAGCGTTTGTAGACATCTAAAGTTGCGCTGCCATATAGCAGAATGTAAACAGAAACATTTTATCTGAACTAACCAGTTGATCAACATTTTTTTCCCGCAGCAGTCTGCATAAACAACAACACCTATCGCATCTAAAAATTACGATTGACAAATGTTGGCGCGAATATTTTAGAGTACCTCATTTGTCTGAAAAAGAGGAATCGATATCTCATGCAGATCCGAGCTTTCAAACGTGTTTTACGTTGATACGTGTCGGGCGAGCAAAAGCGGCAATCCTTCATCTGTTTGGCTCATTACCGATTACGCATTAAACTAAAATATTAACGAGTATTTTACAACGTCACGTGCGTGATAGAAGTTTCATATTTAATGCGGATGACGTAGTCGAAACATCCGACTGGCACAGTGCGAATCTTCGCAAATGCATGTGTGCATGCAAGTGTAATTACTCATTTCCCCATTTTGCGGTGTCACGTTTTGTTAATGAAGTGTGGCTCTTTGTGTGGCTCGCCACTGCCACTGGCGCAGCGTTGCCACAACTATTTCCGGGCCGAACGGGAAGAGTGATGTACAGCGATTATGTTACATTGAATCAAAATTCGCGGTTGCGGATGTTGGCTGCAATATACTGCCCGTTGTGTCCGGGCGGTGAGGTGCGTTAGTTAATTTGATTGTTGGGAGTTTCCTCCAAATTATTTTCCGGAAGTCCGCTATTGTTTCATTAATTGGATTTATTACGTTACAGACTGGGCCACTGTCTTATATAGGGGTGGTGCTTTCTAACTAACCTTGTATATTATATGGACCGTCAGGAAGACTATGACTGAGCATACCATTCCACTACAAATATTCTTCCGTTCCCGGTTTTGACCAGAGGGCCTGTTCCAGCTTCACTCCATCGTTGCCTTGGTCGACCAAGATCTGACTTGAAGCGACCGGAAACATGAAATAATCAGTCAATCAACCAATTATAGTACGATTTTTCTAACTCTGCCCCTCAAGCCCCTAGGCCACGATGGAATATCACACGGCATTTCGCGTCTTTCTCCACCATGCCGCTAGAAGGCGCATGTTCGCAAGCACTGCTTGATACGGTAGCAATCATGCGATGTCTGGCGGCACGACTGAGAAAGACACGAAATACCGTGACATATTCCATTGTGAAGACGGGCCTTCAGAGGCAGAGTTAGAAAAACCGCAGTATACTTACGACCTCCCGTCCACGAATTTTGTTGCTATAAAAATGTATCATACATATGCTACCGCGGGCGGTACAGGTTTGTTTTAGTTGCTTTTAAAACCATTTTTAGATTAAAAACGTACGCTTTTAATTCCTGCCTCCCCCTCCCCGTAATGTGCGGGCGGGCGAGGACTCCTCTCGTCTCGCTGTTGGCGGATGCAGATTAGAAGCGGCGAGGAAGCAGGCGGGAGCAGCGGCGGTGTCATGGCGGCGGCGGCGGCGGCGGCGGCGGGCGTATCTCAGGAGCGAGACGCGCCGACGGGGGCGGTGTCTCTGGGACAACAAACAGAACTGCTTCCTGGCGGAGGCTAAACGTGTGGCCTACGCCGCGCCGGCTCGCCCGCCACAGGTGCATGAGAGAGAGATTGTAATACATTGTGAAACGATGATGTAATGATGGGTATTAAGACACTCGTGTGAAGTTTACGATACTCGCTCGTTCTTCGCTCGTATCGTAATATCGCACTCGTGTATTAATACCCATTTCATAGAGTTTCATACGATACTTTTTCTACGACTTTTATAAATTAAACTTTTACACTGAATAGTTTCGTGGCAGTTGATTCGGCCAAGGTCACCTAGCGGACAGCTACCTAAATCTACCCTCGCATGCTGCTGCAGGTGGCTGTGGTTACCTGTCCCCCTGCCAGGGAGTACTGCGCTAGTCAAATAGGATCAAAGTGAAATTACGATCCACTTCATTTTAAATAATATACCACGAAAAAATACTACTAATTAAAACTATTGAGTATAATATCATATCAAAAACAATTTTAATACACACAATCGAACGAAACATTTGCTAAAAGAATTCTCAATGATTAATTATAAATACTTGGTTTATAAACTTCTCTCTCATTGGTCAAGAACCTGTATCATAATGAAAAGTGTATCGAAAGGACTATCATTATGCAACTGGTTGCAACCATCTAATTACAACATTATATAATGGGAGTAGAAAAAAAATCGTGTTCATTTATTCATGTTGGCAGGGGCGGATCGAGCTCATCATTTTGGAGGGGGCCACTATAGATTTTTGATAAATAATACACATTTGTTATTATTTTATATTATTTTCGAAGTTTATATATGATAGTATACAATATTGTTTAAATGTTTACATAATGAAATCCATCCCAGTCTCCATGAAGAAATATTTCAATAAATTTTGTCAAATAAAGGAAAGTAACAAACAAAACTCCAGGCCTTTTGGGGGGCACGTCCCCCTCCCCCATCGCCCCGGGATCCGCCTCTGGGTGTTGGGTCATACGAATGAAAAGATACGTCAATGGTATGTTGTTCCCTTGGAAACTGATATTTAAACTCGTACAAAACTCTTCTTTTTAACTTGAATTTTCGAAAGTTATGCTCAGAAATTTCGAAGAAGTGTTTGGTTTTTATAATAAATCAATTGAGTTCTCAAATTTAACAAATAACTCGAAGGGTGTGTGTGTGTATATATAGAAGCCAAGAAACTGGGCTGCTTGTTGTTGCAGCTGAGTATAGCATACGTAAGGCTGTCCCCCACCCGCAAGTGATGTCGTACGTCGGCTTTAGAAAGGGAACTCCTGTGCAGGCAGGTTTATTCTATGATGGTAATTCGAAGAAAAATTAGTACGACGAGACATATTGTTCCTGCTGAAACTGATGTTTTAACTGGTTCCAGAAACGTTTGATTAACTCGCATTTACGAAAGTTATTCTCGGATTTTCGAAGAAATGTTTTCCTAATAAATCAATTAAATGCTAAAATTTAATAAACAATTTAAGATAGGTGAGCGTTTGCAAAAACAAACCAAGAATTTTTGCCAGCAAGTAAAGGTAACGTTAGGCTCACGCAGCTTGTACCACTATGCACCATGACATCATCACCATCTTTTTCACCACCACAACCACCTTCACCACAACCATCTTCACCACCACGACAACGACACCACGACATCAACGACGTCAACACCATCTTCCACCACCACAACCACCTTCGTCACCACCACCACCACCACCACTAATATCAACGACGTCACCACCATCTCTTCAACCACTTTCACCACCACTGCCACTGTTATCAACAACGCCACCATATCTTCCACCACCACAACCACCTTCGCCACCACCACCACTATTATCAACGACGTCACCACCATCTCTTCAACCACTTTCACCACCACTGCCACTGTTATCAACAACGTCACCCTATCTTCCACCAACACAACCACCTTCACCACCACTACCACTATTATCAACGACGTCACCACCATCTCTTCAACCACTTTCACCACCACTGCCACTGTTATCAACGTCACCATATCTTCCACCAACACAACCACCTTCACCACCACCACTAATATCAACGACGTCACCACCATCTCTTCAACCACTTTCACCACCACTGCCACTGTTATCAACAACGTCACCATATCTTACACCAGCACAACCACCTTCACCACCACCACCACTAATATCAACGACGTCACCACCATCTCTTCAACCAGTCACCACCACTGCCACTGTTATCAACAAACGTCACCATATCTTCCACCACCACAACCACCTTCACCACCACTACTGCTATTATCAATGATGACAGAAACTTGGAGAGGAAATGGATGGGAATGGGGAACTATGGCTTCCAATTTAGAAACATAACGCTCGCTCAAAATATATTAGCTGATAACAGATCTTACTTTATGAAAGAATTAGGAATATTTTTAGGAAAGGTTCGAACTATCAGGGAAACGGTAATCAGGGAGTGGGAAAACAGTATTGGTTAGTAGTACGAGCGGAGCCTAGACTGGAGATAAAATAATTAATTCAATAAGCAAGAGATAATTAAATTAACTAGTAAGGTAGTCAATAATGCTAATCATTAATATTAATTAGTATATTAGTCAGTATTAATTAATTAATCAGTAAGCGATAATTAAGTTAATCAGTAGCAAATTGTTCGGAGAGGCGGTGGTGCGGGCGATCTTCTGTGGCGGTGTTTGATTTCAGGGGCTGAGGAGGCCAAAGACGGGATGGAGAAGATGCCCACGCCAGGAAATAAATAAATAGTTTAGAAAATAAAAACTAGTAGTTTAGCATGTACTCGTCTTCTGACGGCAGGTTTTTCCCCCTTCAGGGGTTTTTTCCTCAGCCGTACCTTATGGTCTCCTTTCCGCGGCTTTGATGCGATGAAGAGACCATTAGGGGTGAATGCCAGAATTCGAAAGGTTAGAATGCGGTAGAATGTAGGTATTGTAATGGCTTAAAGGTCTTCAGCCTAGCCACATAGTTAAAAGAATTGAAATTATGTATCAATGTGTCATAATTACCTATTAAATAAAAAATAAAATAAATTATCAATGACGTCACCATCATCTCTTCCCCCACTTTCACCACCACTGCCACTGTTATCAACAACGTCACCATATCTTACACCAGCACAACCACCTTCACCACCACCACTACCACTAATATCAACGTCACCACCATCTCTTCAACCACTTTCACCACCACTGCCACTGTTATCAACAACGTCACCATATCTTACATCAGCACAACCACCTTCACCACCACCACTACCACTAATATCAACGACGTCACCACCATCTCTTCAACCACTTTCACCACCACTGCCACTGTTATCAACGTCACCATATCTTCCACCAACACAACCACCTTCGCCACCACCACCACTAATATCAACGACGTCACCACCATCTCTTCAACCACTTCCACCACCACAACCACCTTTGCCACCACCACCACTAATATCAACGACGTCACCACCATCTCTTCAACCGCTTTCACCACCACTGCCACCGTTATCAACAAACGTCACCATATCTTCCACCACCACAACCACCTTCACGACCACTACCGCAATTATCAATGACGTCACCACCATCCCTTCCACCACCACCCATATCTCTGCTGCCGCCCCCCCTGTCCCCCTCCACCGCCGTGCGTGTTCGCCGCCAAGCGCCCCCTTGTGCTGGCAGCCCACCCGCCCGTGCGTCTGGGCCCGGTGCACGTCGCACGTTTATTATTCATGGCCTCCTCCGCGCCGCGGACGCTGCCTCGGCTGCAGGGGGCCTTGCCCCGGGCACACGGCGACGCACTGCCCGAAACCACCGCTGGAAGCGGGAGGACTCGTTGGTGGATGCGGTTTTGTTTTATTTTGTTGACCAATTGAAAAATTGTTCCTGATTGTCAGTGAATGTTTCTTAATAATAAAACGTATCCAATTTTATTCATGACAATCCTTTATTATTCATGTTTACACAGAGAACACAACGTTTCGTAACTTGATTTAGTTACATCATCAGGCTCCTTAATAAAGGGAACTGTTGTCTCTTCCACTCGAGGACACATAGTGAACTCAACAGCAACCTCTCCAGTGGACTCAAGAATATCTACTGGAGAGGTTGCTGTTGAGTTCACTGTGTGTCCTCGAGTGTTTGACGGTTAAAAATGGGACAACAGTTCCCTTTATTATGGCAGCCTGATGATGTAAGTAAACAAGTTACGAAACGTTGTGTTCTGTGTGTAAATATGAACAATAAAGGATTATCATAAATAAAATTCGATAAGTATTATTATTTGTTTTATTTGTTGAACGTAAAAAAAGGCTGAAAATTGTGTGTGGGGATGTGCAATCTGTCCACGTTTTCTTCAGCTTTAGAATTCCTACCGTTGCTCTTACATGTTAATTTCCAACAATATAATGTTCCAAGAACATCTCTCTATAATGCTGAATAAACCTTTGTTGAAAATTTGTTTTCAACATAAATTGCATTATTATTTTTGTTTGATATTCTGTAAATACATTAGAATTAAGTACAAAGGACATTAGACGTTACATATGTACCTTTTTTAAACAAATAAACACGTTTCATTTCGGGTCCCATCGGTTTGAGTCACGGTGTAAGATATACATATTAAGATGTATATATCTTACACCTATATATCGTACACTGTGAGTTTGACTATCGTAGCTAGCGGCAGAATCGTTCACTAACAAGTTTGCGGTGAAAATTGGCAATCCTTTTCAATTTATTGGTTAGTTTTTGTGCGCTTCGCGCGATTTTGTATATTGGCGTGGCGGATTCAAGTTCTCACATTTTGAGGTGAGTTTGTTTTACTGTATGTTTTGAATGTGAAGTTACTGAATCTCTTTTCTGCAGTCAAGTGTTCGTCCATTCGAGTTTTTTTTTTCTGCCCACCTGCTAAAGCCTTCGCTCGACCTGCTTGTAGCGACAACGGTCACGGCCTTTGTTATGTTCCTCTACATGTTTCATTAATACTAAAAAAGTATTAATAAAGTAACTTAGAACGTACGTACACAAATGTAGCGAATGAATGAACTCGAATGTCGCAATTCGGCAATTCATTTGTTCCCAACAGAGCCCCTGGCGGCATTTAGTGGTAACTTGTCCAGAAAACGTGCAGACCGTGTAAACACACTCTTTGGCTTTTATACTTCCAGTTTTGTATCTTGAAGATTGTGTACAGTTTCTGTATGAGATTCTGCACGGAAGCTGTACCGTGTAATAGGGCCTTTAAAGTTGTTCATGTATGAACGTCGCGCGTACTATTTTTGAATTCTCATGAGACGAGTTCAATTCAACAATTTTTGTTTAACGGAACGTCAGTTGAAGTGAACGAAGTTGAATGAACAATTACAGTTGAATGAACCACTTCATCGACTAAAGTTGATTGTTCGACTTGTTCAAACTTTTCTGAATTAAATACATATTAGATCAAGTCTATTGAAACAAAGGATCTCACTGTAGATTTCATTCAGTGTTAGTTAATGCACTAAAATTGTTCAATTAACCTCGCCACATGGGAACGTGAACCTCATGGAAACGGGACAGCGTCATTCATTCATTCATTTGTTCATTGCTGCCTCGTCAGAACAGAGGCACACCGATATTCTTAAGATGTAGATTTTTAACTTAGGTCTGTCTTCCAATCGTTACTTTTATTTTTACGAACTGATCTACGTACTGTGGGTGCTTATTCCCGTAATTGTAGGAGCATAGTTCGCATATTTCGTTAAAATAGAGACTTATCTCTAAAACGTTTTATGTTTTTATAGAATCTATTTACTTGTGAGCGTTCTTTGTTTAAAAAGAGCTTATCACTGTTTTATTTTTTATTTTCTGTAGGTGATAAAATACTTGTCCAATGTAGGATATTTCTTGATAATTTAAAATTTTTAAATCAGAAAAAAAGAAACATATAGAGGACTTCATTAAGGTGGATTTTTTCTTCAGTTATTTCTCGTGCGATGTAATATTATGTTTCTCGCGCGGTTGTATTATGTTTGCACAAAAATATATATTTTCATTCCGAGCATGCTTCTCCTGAATTTTCTCAAGAAATGTTTAGAAAGAAAAATAAATATTGGTAGTTTTAATTGCATATTAAAGCTCATATTTCTGAACTTTTAGGTCATAAATGCATGTTTCAAGATATTTTAGGGCATAGAAATCCTGTCCCAATCAGTGCTCTTTCTTCGACGGGACAGTCTATTGGTTTCGGCCCGAGTTGTATGATTCTCCTGAATTTTATCAGTAAAGGTTTATGAAGGAGAAGAAATATTACTAATTTGAATGGCATATTAATGTGCATATTCCAGAACATTTAGGTCATAAATGCGTATTTTTGAAAGCATATTTCAAATTTTTTAGGGTATAAAAATCCTGACCCTACCTTTACTCTTTCTTCGACGCGACAGTCTTACTGTGGTTTCGTCTCGAGTTGTTTGATTTTCCTGAATGATTCTCCTGAAATTTATGAAGAAAGGTTTATAAAGGAGAAGAAATATTACTAATTTGAATTGCATATTATTGTGCATATTTCAGAGCTTTAAGGTCATAAGTGCATATTTTTAAAAGCATATTCCAATATTTGTTTAAGGTATAAAAATTCTGCCCCTACCTGCGACCTCTTTCTGCGACGCGAAAGTCTTACGTTGGTTTCGGCTCGACTTGTGATCTGTGAGATGGCTGGCGAGGGCGTTGGAAGACAGGAGGGGGAGCGAGGGGGAGAGTTGCCATCTGCAACGCGGGGGCTGATGAGCGCAAGGGGAGGTGATGAACCCCGGGACTATCTCGGGGAAGCAGAGAGAACCGCACCAGGGCGGGGGTACTGCGTTGGGAGTGGAGGGAAAACCGGCGCCTGCACATCGGCTGAGTTAGCCCACAGCATTATCATTGGACAACTCATTTCTTTACTAAACAGAACACTGCAGTCCCTCTGACCGGGAAGATCTATGTTCCGAGTCTCGACTGGGGCACGACTTTCGACACTAGCTACACACTGGGACAGAAGGGGATGAAAGTGGGAGGAACATATAAAAATCAAGTCCTTTCCCATAACATTTGAACGTGATGAATGGGTGGTAGACAGACAAGGGTGGCAGGATTTTTAGCACTAGCTTGTCAGCTAGGTCGAATTTAGTGGCTGTCTGGAGGAGGATTCTAGCGACCGACTGCTCTGATCGGTAGTTTCCGTGGTTTCTCCCATGAAGGCCAGGCAAATGCCGGAGCAGTACCCTAGCAAATGGGCCACGGACCACGCGCGATGTTTTCTTTTTCTTCTTGTACTATCCTCACCCCTTATTTATACACACACTTACATGCACTACACTTGTCAGTAGACAAGCGTAGCCGTCAAGGGCTTGTCCCGTCTGGGGTGATACTCCGCTGAGGGATGTACCTGGATGGGGAAATCCCCTTAAGGCGACGTGTAGGTCGATGCCGGATTTCAAGATCGAACGGGGGGAGAAGTAAGTCATATTCTGACGTGCACTTCACTAACAGGACTAAAGACTAGCAGTTGACGCGCCCGGAATCAACGATCTGTAACTGAGGCACGTTTTGTTGCAGTCTGCTGCAGCTCGATGCCCTCTCTTATTCTCTGTACTTCAAACACAGTGCATTTCCATGTGCATGAGTGTTAAGTCCATGAATGAATGATAGCAGGCTAACTTTGTAACATTTTATTTAATCCTCCATAATTGTTAATTACATTGACAAAGACAAAAAGACCGGAGTTGCTCTCCTCCGGCTGACGCGTGCGTTCAAGCACGGCTTCCTCCAGTGCGTCGTCGGGAAGGCGCCTATTCTGCCTGTCTCACGGCACGACTCCACTCCGTGCGGCTCCCGCACGTTTTCTCCCCGTGCTTCATTTGACACACTGGGAGAGATGGCTCAGTGCATCAACCTGATGTCACTGCAGTCCCTCTGACCGGGAGGTCCTAGGTTCGAGACCCGACGGCGGCAGAATTTTCGACACTACCTTGTCAGCTAGGTCGAATTCAGTCGGAGGAGAATTCTAGCGGTCGGAGGAGAATTCAGTCAGTTGGAGGAGAATTCTAGCGACCTGGCTGCTTTGATCGGTAGTTGTCCGTGGTTTCTCCGATCAACACCAGGCGAATGCCGGAGCAGTACCCTAGCAAATGGGACACGGACCGCGCGCGATCTTTCCTTCCTCTTCATTGTCCTATCCTCTCCTGTTACACACACACTTACACTAACATGCTCTACACTACCACACATGCCGGGAGACCGTTCGGGAGCTTACTAGCTTGTCCCGGCTGGGTCGGTGCCCCGCTGGTGGGAGATACTTGGTTGAAGGGAAACCCCGCTAGTCGGCGGTAGGTCGACGCCAGATCTCGTCATCCAGCGGGGAAAAGTTCATTGCCACCTCCCGAGGAAAAACTCGCACTACACTAACGGGACTAATGACCAAAGTAGTTGACGCGCGCGGAAACACCAATCATCAATCACTTGACACGGCTCGTGTTCCGCACGTCTCGCGGCGCGGTTCCACCACGTGTGACTCCGGCACGCTTTCTCCTCGTGCGTTCCTTAGCACGGCTCCATCTGCTGCACGGCTTCCTCCTTGTTCACTGTAGACCGACGGACTGGATTCCCGAATCTCTCGCTGCCTGGGCTGGTGCCCGCGCCCCCTTAAGTTGGGGATAGCCTCGCCTCGAGGCTCTCCGACTCGTTGGCCAGCGTTCCGCGCCAGCGAGCTCCGTGGCTTGCGGCGTATTACTGCGCGTGCCAGCTTTAAAATTCTGACCACAACAATGAGAACCTAATATGCATGTTAATGACAACCCACATGTATCATCTTACTTCTTCAGCTGCTGAAACACGCTCATGAAGGTACAATCGACTCCTGATTATACTCGGTCAACAACGGAGTGATCATCTTTCACAGTGAGCTCGCTGTGCCTGAGCTACTTCAAATACAACACCACCCACCGTCGGTTCATCATTCCCCGTAATAACTTTTTCGCGAAGTCACGTAGCGCCGCCGGCACGTTCTGCTCGTTGTTCAGACGAGTCGCGTCAATGGAGCCCTAACAGACACTCAGCTCGCTCAGTATGCGCTTATGAGCCCGCGGACGCGGCGCGCATGCGTAATTATGAGCTCCCGATGAAAACGTTCGCTAACCGGCGCATTCGTTTGCCCCGCGAGTAAATAGCCTGCGTTTGAAACCGCGAACGAAATGAGAAATACTGCGCCGGCAGCGGCCTTTTTGAGTCACGAAACGGGAGAGGTGCCCCAGGGCATCAACTGATGTCACTGCAGCACCGCGGACCGGGAGGTCTTGAATTGAATTGACGCCTTATTTTACGTGGCGAGACTCAGGCCATGAGGCCTGCTCTTCCGTCTGACCACGCAGATTTCGCTACGCTCCTTTCACCAACTAGCGGAGAAAGAAGGTATTAACTCTGGCGACGAAACAGGCGATTTGAATTTTGCTCAGATGCGTCGTTTAGGCTTGAGGATCTTTTACATGCAGTGAATCTACTAACATGAGACAGCCGGTTTTACTTCCCCTCCGAAGGAAGGGCGTACGAAGGATTTTTCCGCCCTTAAAAATCCATGGCTTCGATCGAGTTTGAACCCGCGAACTTGGGTATAACAGTCCGATACGCTAACCGCTACACCACAAAGATCTTAGGGTTCCACTCCCGACGGTGGCAGGATTTTCGGCACTGGTTTAATAGCTATACTTCGGTTTTTCTTTCTTGGCGCACGGGGGGGGGTGTCATCAAAATGGAATATCTCGCGATATTTCGCGTCGTTCTCCGTTGTGCCGCCAGAAATCGCATGATCGCCAGCAGTACTTCGCGATATAGTTGCGATAATGCGACTCCTAGCGGCACAACCGAGAACGAAGCGAAATAACGTGAGATGTTCCATTTTATTGACAC
The DNA here is from genome assembly GCA_031308135.1 of Acheta domesticus. Lineage (NCBI taxonomy): Eukaryota > Metazoa > Arthropoda > Insecta > Orthoptera > Gryllidae > Acheta > Acheta domesticus. The sequence goes on along the minus strand of JAHLJT010005437.1, from coordinate 66,386,868 downwards.
CCCCCCCCGTGCGCCACGAAAGAAAAAAAAGTATAGATCGAGTGCTGTCATTGTGTGGAGGGGAATTCTAGCGGCCGGCTGCTCTGATCGGTAGCTTTCTTGGCTTGTCCGATCAACACCAGGCGAATGACGGAGCAGTCCCCTAAAACCGGGCCACGGACCCCTCGCGATCTTTCCTTCCTGTTCTTTGTCCTATCCTCACCCCTTACACACACACACACACACACACCAACATGCACTACACTGCCACACATGTGAGACCAACCGGGTGATTAGAGCTTGTCCCGTCTGGGGCGATGCCTTGCTGGTGGGTGATACCTGGTTGGGGGAAACAGCTTGCCGACGGTATGCTGTCTAGCGGGGAAGATCACCGCCACCTCCCGAAGGAAAACATGCACTACGCTTTCAGGACTAATGATTTTGGCAGTTGACGCTCCGAAAATCATCAATCAACTGAGTTTGGATATGTGTTGTGGTAAGATAATAAGGCGAATGCTGTTATTTGAATTGTAAAGGAGCCGAACCCGAAAGAACACTAGGCGTCAACTGACGGCACGGCAGTGTTTCTTAGCGGGAGGACCTATATAGGGTTCCAGTCCCGACAGTCGCAGTGTTGTCGACCCTATCTGGACAGCTACGTGGAATTCAGTCGGGAATTCTAATGACCGCATGCTCTGATCGGTAGTTTTCCGTGGTTTCTCCGAACAACACCTGGCGAATAGCGGAGTAGTACCCTACCAAAAAAGCCACGAACCGGACGTGATATTTCCATCTTCTTACTTGTCCTATCCTCATCCTTTACTCACGCACACCTACACTTACATGCACTGCACTGTTACATATGTCGGGAGCCTAGAGCTTGTTCCGGTTGGGGTAGTTCTCGAGAGGTGAGAGGTACCTGGATGGAAAAAATTTCTCAAGCCGACATGGAGGTGAGCGCCAGATGTCGTTCATTTGGAAGAACACCGCCACCTCCTGCGATAAAACATAACATGTACTACTCTTGCGGGACCAAAGCAGTTCACGTAACACTCCCGGAAACGTGTAATAATCATGCAATCAACCGAAGAAGCGAAAAAGAAAGGTTCGCCAACTTGCTAACAAAGTGACGCATCTCTCTCGATTCTTCAGTGATATTGTGTTGAAATCGGACGAACGTACCAAAAGTAAGAATTTGATCTAGATCTGTCCGACGTATACCAGTTAGTCATTCATTCATTCATTCACTCCGATTTCTATTTTTTACTGTTTTTTTCAACTGGTTCAGTATATGCGAATTTTAAAAGATATTGTTATGTTTCAAATTGTTGAAATTTTGAGGAAACATACTAGTTGTGCAACTGAAAAATATAACTTCATTGCTCTTTTTTCTGATACCGTCCATTACATTGTTTATTACAGGAAATAAAAACAAACAACATGAACGACAATGATTGCAAGTAAAAAAAATAAATAATTTTAGTGAATCCTGAAACTAAGGACACAGGGTGTGACCAATCTAATCTCCCCTGATTGAAGATGACCCCATACGCGAATCGCTAGAAGCATGCTGCTCGAAAATCTATCAGAATATTTCAGTACTGACCTCCTTTTATTTCGTTTCTATCGTTCCTCGGACCTGTACAAAATCTCATTGTGGAGATCTCGTTCAATCCCACCGTATGGTTGGCATCTCTAAGCCCAACACACAGGAAATCACATTTACGGAAGGCAAAATCTCTTTTCGTTTGACCATCTTTGACCACTCGTTCTCTTTTATTCCCGGATTTTGTACTTTCCCTTAAAAAATCTGCTTTTGTGGCTTGTTTTCAACAAAACCCAATTTTTTTTGTTTCTACACGCTCGCCATTGTTTTGAAGTATTAACTTGCGGTGCATACCAAAACAAGTGACGTATGCCGAGTAATCTCTTGTTTTAAGGTCCAGTAACAGTTGAGCGTGAATCGTGCTGGCCTTGTTTCGCGCAGTGGTGCATTGCAGTTAAACGCTCACGACGCGTGGGATGAAGATATACGGATCTCAGGGGAATTACTTTAAGGAGCGGAACTGGCTACAAAATGAGGTTGCGTGTTAACGTTTATTCTTGCTGTGTGCATTGTGTTTTTGTTTTTAATTTTTCAGAGCGAGATTGTGTAATTAAATGTTCAGTTTTTTTTCACCGTCTTTGACTTTTAATATTCGCTACATTGAAACAGTTAGAGAGTTATTTTCAATTTTGAATGGATGAGTTTTCCTGTCGATAACAACTTTTCCCTTTTTATGTGATAAGCTGATCAATTGAAAACTTTAGATCATGTATATGATTAAGAAAATTCTATTTTTATTACAATTAATAATGGGAAGGTTGTACTGCATGTAATGATATATCCGTCAGTAGAAACATAATTCTTTCATCAAAAACTAAATGATTGTAGTTACTTGTCGGGTTGATAACATTTCAGTAAGATCCGAAAGTTGAGTTTGCTTTTTCAGTTGTCTTGCGGTTTATCTGATGTATCTAAGTTGTTGCATTATAATAAAGCGCATTATATGTGGATCTGATAATTTAGTCAGTTGAATTGATTTTAAGAATGCTAATTGACTTTGGAATATTCTCCAATGAATATAAGTAAATATTATCTAAATGACTCTTGAGATATGACAATCGTTTATTAGTTCTCTGTTTAATGTTCATAAATTCTACAATGTTCTTCTTAATAATACCAAGAATCCGCTTTCCTTTTTAAGGACACATTAACTTCTCAAAGACTAATAAACATGTATTTGATACAAAAAAACCAAAAGCGCAAGCACGACATTGCGTGAGCAAACATCTTTCAATGAATTAGAAAAACTACACTCGTAAGGATTTCATACGTATGTTTTTTCTTGATACCTGTGTCCTGAAATAATTTTGTCAAAGATATTTTCAAGGGTAAATCAGCTACAGATTTGGGCTCTTATCCCCCCCCCCCCATGACCTTCGTGAAGGAATATGCTTCCTGCTGCGACAACATAATTTGAATAACTATATTTCAAATTATGTTGTCGTCAATTCTGAATTCTAGATGACGTCACAGATAATGAAGTTACATTTATGTCCAGAAGCAAAACAAGGGGTCATCTCAGCTCAAGTGATCAGGAGAACTGCCTGATCAGGGAAAAGCCTGATCGAGAAGAGGGTCACTGTCCCAGAAAGTACAATTCTTGTTAGAGGTTGTTTAGAATTATAGAATCCAATTGGTAAATAATACATTAAATATAATTGTTAAAATTAACATTTCTCTCCTTTTTGATGCTCGGTATTGCAGAAAGGTATTGAAAAAGTTATACTTTAAAGGCTACTTTAAAGGTATAGAAACAGTTACGTAGCAAAAAACATTTTACTTGGGGCTTAAACTTTTGTATCGACTTTAATCGTTAATGTCATCTGTCAGTGTGTTGTAAAATGATGTACATGCGTTGTTCTATATCAATTTTTTGTAGTGATCTGTTGATACTGTCACCTGATGAATATGATTACTACGTCAAGTATTATAGTTATAGACACTAAATGTTTCACGTTTAAAATAAAAAGCCTACTAAATAAGAAAACAGAGACAGAAAAGACTTTTTTTCAAACGCAGAAGTACGGTCGTCAATATGCACGTAAAGTTTGCACAGCCCACACCATGGCTGGCGGGCTGGTGGTGTCTTCCCTAACGGCTCAACGTATAAACGATCGTCATTTATTCCTCATCAGGGTCAGGAGGAACGGGGGGTTATAAAGTCCCGGCCGTTGCAACCACGTTGTTTCTACGCCCAAGTCAAGTAAAACTTCTCTTTTTTGATACAAGTTCAGCATTCATTCGTGTAGGGCATTGTTGCTCATTGAAAACACAGGTCATTTATTTCCTAATCACTAGGTCAGAATTTTCTGGAATTTAGAGACGTCAATTTCAGCTCTGCGATTAAATGATTGACCATTTTAGGATTTAATGTTCTTTCCGTGCCTAGTCTGAAGATCTGATAAAATAATACCCTCAAAATTATTACCTTGTGCTTGGATATTTAGAACCATCATTATCCTTGATGCCCTTACGACACAAAATTTGGTATTTCGAATTTTCATTTCCGTTTATGCTTGTACCCTTTCAAAAGTCATCGAGTAGAACCTCATTGGGTTGTAATATTCGATAACTCAAGTTTCACATTTCCCCCTCAGATTCGAGATATCTAGGGTCGGCCGTATTTTATTTATCTGGTAATTTCCGAAGCTTTTTCCTGGAGGGAATTGAACAGAATATGTTCATCGATGCGTGACCCATTTGCTTTACCTCGTACTAAAATCAGATCACTACACCGGGTAACAAGTTAGTGGGATGGAAAACCAATCCTTTTGATTGCACGATACGTACCGAACGTAATATTCCACTGAGTTCTGTCATTTATAGCAAAATCCCGATGAATGAAATGCAGTTTTAGTTAAAGTATTAATCAAATTTTTCTAGAATGGATTTAATGGGCATTATTCAATTCATGAATAATTCATAATAGCATTACTTACCTAGTCTGTAGATCGGCATTAAAAAAATAAATATATCGTTAGTTTTGATTTAAAACGATGTTTTCATCTTTGCGACGCAAACATTCATGAATTTTTCTTCAGATAAAATGAGTCGATTGCAGTTATTTTCATGAAACCTATCTGAAGTGAACTCAGCTACCTAGATTTTCAAAACGTCCGAAATTACTTCCCAAGCTTTCTGAATGGGAAAGAAAAAAGATCATGAAATGAATTACCACCCATGTGATTAGTCATCCCAAACGTTATACTCCTGTTTTTTACTCCTCAAAACATAAGTGAGTCTTTGTCTTGCAGCTTGTAGCGTGGACTTGCATCCCAGATCAACGATGCTTATCGCAAACTAGTTGATTGCCTGCTTGAGAATTCTATTTGCCATACGCCGCTGTCCCCTCCCCCTCCCTCTATCACTTTTGGCCAATGAGATTGTAGTGGTAAATTGGAAGGAGTTAGAGGCATTTATTCATGTGCCAATAATTGGCAAACCAAAACCGAAAGCATTTCATTATGGAATTATGTATAACTTTCAATGATCTTTAGAATAACGAAAAAAAAAGTTACTGAAAATTATAAAATCCTATCAGAAATACAAAAACTCAGTTCCTGAAAATTTTCGTTTTTGCACATGTCGAGTTTTGAAAAAACGTTCTTCAATTACCTTAGATTTCAGGCAACCCCATTGGCAAAGATGTTTGGCAGGTACACGTAATTTCCTTGACTGTGACAGAACGTGACTTGTCGAACACCTGTACATGCTGCACCCTGTACATACCGAACACCTGTACATACTAAGTTGCTTAAAAATCAGGGGGAAATGTCACATTGGCAACTTCTTTGTAAGAAATTTCTCAATACATGTTCACTGGCAAAAACTGTTCACTGACGCCGTAGAAGTTGGAATCATATATTCTTGAACATTCTGTGAAGAAAATATCCAAATATTGCTTGCATGCTCAAACGGTACATGACTCATTGTTTTAATGAGGTAGGATACGTAAACCACTTGTACCGCCGCGACATACGTACGTTTTATTAGCTATGAAATAAAATTCTCAACCGAAAATTAATTATCTTTTATTTAACAAAGAATAAAATGTTTTTGCTGCCAAGAAGGAAACACATAAAGAGTATACAGATGTATAAAATTTGTAATTTTCCTTTGAACTTTCTCGCTACCCCTCACGCAGTAGAAAGTTATGTAATGCTGCGCGAAAAAACGGAAAAGAAAAACTTGATACAGGGAAAAAGTAGATAAATGTAGTTGCTAATTTAAAAAAATCCTCTAGCACGTGGTGTATGCAGAATTAATGTTTTGTGAGTCATTTATACCAAATTATTGGTTGACGACAAAACTTCTGTCTGTCCGTGTGTGAACAATACTAGCAGCTAAACTGTTCAACGGATTTTCTTCAAAACTGATTTTTCCCAATCGATCTTGTTGATGTTGCGGCCCCTTGAATTTGAAAACATTTTAATTTTAGAGGGTACTTTACATGAGGCCCCTGGGACATTTTCCAAATTTTCGAAAAAATGGCTCCATCGTTTTTTATTAAATTTTGTGTTGGATAGTGTGAAGGGCGTTTAAGAAAATGCTACAGGTCTCATTTTCGTTGAAAACTGATTTTTCGAAACTCGCAAAAATTCAAAATTATTCCAGCGTCTTCCTACAACTACAATATGAAGACAGAGATTTTTTCTCTTAATGAAATCTGTTCTTTAAACATAGATTTTGAAATAAGGTCACGTACAATTTGTCAAAAGTTTGAGTACTTTACGTGTAATTTTTGCATGCAAACACGGGCGAGAAAGTACCTGCTGTTTTAGCAACACTAGTTTTCCTGCGAGGCAAAATATTCGTAAACTTCTCCCGGATGAACGTGTCCATGTCCGACGCTATTTTCGTGTAACACAACTCAACTGAAGTAGCCCCACAATCAAGATTATCATAGGCGAACGAGGAGCCCTGAATTACTTCCAAAGCCTGCTGATCACGGAAAACAATCCGCTTCGGTATCGATTCGTACCCGCGTATTTCGCCACAGAAGCGGGGACTAAGGCACGATTACAATGCTCGGCCGGTAATGGTCATTAGTCGCAATCGATACAAAAGGTGAGATTGCAGGGATTACGGCCGTAATGGCCTTAGCTCTGTAGGCCTAATTCCGTTCTCCTGTTGCTGTACGTTTCCGCCTGGAAGCCGGAGTGTGCTTGATAATTGGTGATGCGATTAAAAGCTTTTTGTCCCGGTGTCGTAATGATGTTTTTTTCTTTTATTCTCTTCTTTTTAGGACGTAAAGTTGTGTCTCCGGAAGGAGTATTGTCATTGGTTGGATAATTCTCAATTCTCTCTGTTGTTTGATGTACGTGGTAGCCTGCTTCTACGTCAGGCTTTAATAATGAGTTGTAGCTTGTGATGATGAGCTCTAATGTGTTTGTTGACGTGGCTTCATAGGGGGATTAACAGATGAGGGACGTACATAACGACATTAGAATGTGTCTTGGCAAGTGAATTGGGGTGTGGAGAAGGAAATAGAAAATACGCAGTATAAAACATTTGAGGCATTTTAGTCGTTGCTGTCGGTAATTGTTTGGACAAGTGACGTAGTGGATGAGAGAAGACATCAAATCCTGAGATTTTATTATTTACCGTACGACGCAAAATATGTAATTTCGTGCAGACTGGATAAATGCGATAGAAAAGGCATTAAAATAGCTTCAATGCAAACGAATCTTGCTGAAAAATAAATTATAAAATGTGTGGGACGAATGGGGCTGAAAATATACGTTTTAGGATTCAAGCGACTTTCCTCCCCTCTGTCGACTAGCATTTTTTGTATTTATATTTCTTGATATCATTTCCCATTCATGTTGTAAGAAAAAAGGATTTGAAGATGATATTTTTACAGAAACTTGGTATAATTGGAAATTTCCCCAAAATGTCAGGAATGTTATTTCCTTTTTGATCGAATTTGTAAAATATTTGAAATTGACATAATACTTGAAAGTCTAACGTGATTTTACGTTGTTTTGTTTCAGGTGAGGGAGAATTATTGGTGCTACTTGCATCACATTGGCTCCGAAGCTGAGTGGTTCGTACTCATACCCATCAGTATTGTTCAATGATATGTTTTCGTTACTTAATTTCATTTGTTGTGGTAGATATATGAATCTTCAGGACATGAAATGTGTGGTGAACTGAAATTTTCGTGCTAGGCCATCTTGGCCTTGCAGTGAAGGTAGATCGGGCAGCCGCGACTGTCTTGGAATGGGAATGAAGTGTCATCAATAGACATCGGATGTTTAGGCACTAAACAATCGTCTTTTAGGCGCCTAAAAGGAACTGAAAATGTCAAGAATAAGGAGAAAAAAGGCACTGTCATCAATTACATTCACAATAAATTAAAAATTATTTCTAAAACTCCATACGTATTTACAACCCTTCTGCATTTTATTCTTAATAGTTTCCATTGCAATATATTACCAGTAACTTTTCGAGGATCGCAATTTCAAATTTGCAACGATTGGAAGGCAAAATCAGTTTGAATGCAGAGAAGGATTTCTGAACAGCTACTGATGTGACTGACATGATTTTAGAAGTCCAACATTAGCAACACTGAAACCTTCTGGGAATTTACATTTATTTCACTCAAAAGGTGCCCTGGGTGTATTGTCAATCGACCATTTTCTCAGAACATGGATAGAATTTATGAAATACGGAAATGGAGAAAAATATGTTGGTGTACTTTCAGGAATTCTCTCGTATTTCAAAATACAAATCGTGAATTGAAGGTTTCGTAATGAATGGTCAGATTGGACCATAGCTGATTTTTCTGCTATCTTAGCATTGTATACAAAAATAATACATAAAAGACAAAAACGTGCAATATTTCTAAAGAAAAGGCATTTATGCTAAAAGAAGCAAAAATTAGCATTATAAAACTTCGTCGTATGTCATCATTTGTCGTGATACGTGCACATATATTATTAGCCTCTAAATAAGTTCGCTAGAAAAAAATAGGCATTTCCCTAAACATCCGATGTCTAGTCATCAACAACGTAGGCGGTGTTGAATGTGGTGTTGGTACAGCCGACAGTCTTGCGGAATCGCCTGCATGTTTTCGCAACAATCTTGTTGTCTTTGCGGAATCGACAGCAGTGGCGAAGGTAATAGCCGTAGCCAAGCTGGTGGCAGTAGTCGTTGCAGGACTTGTTAGTAATGGTGATGGAACAGGAATGATAAAGCTGATGGTGAAGGTATAACGAAGTTAGTCGAATGAATAGTTTGACAGCTCGAAAAACAAAAGAAAGTTGTAATGACTGATGGTATTGCAAGATGGTTGTATCGAAAGCATGTACTAATGAGCTAGCATTTACTAGTAAATCTAATGGTAGCCACCTCAGCGTAACCGGCCAACAATGGATATGGGAATAGGGAAGGTTGTAGTTGCTTTATCGCCGGTTGTAGCAGCCGATCCAGTAGCTGCAGCAACGGCGCAGTGAATAATCAAGCTTGTGATTGTCTTGGATGAACAGATAGCTACAACAATAGCGAAGTTGATAGTAAAGCTAGTTGTAGCCGCCTCAACGCAACCGGCAAAGTAGATATGGTGATAGTGAAGGTCGCGGTTGCTTTATCGGTGGTTGTCCGTAGCCGATCCAGTAGCTGCAACAATGGCAAGGTGGAGATTAATGCTTGTGATATTCGAGGTTGAACAGATAGCTGCAACAATCGCGAAATGGAGAGTAAAGCTAATGGTAACCAATTCAGCGAAATGCGGCAACAATGGATATGGGGATAGCAAAGGTCGCGGTTGCTTTATCGGTGGTTGTCGCAGGCGCTGTCAGTCACTGCAGCAACGGCGAGGTTGAAATTAATGCTTGTGATTGCCGTGGTTGAACAGATACAGGGTGCATTCCGAAAGTAATGCAATAGAATTTGCTGCGTCGCTCCTGTTGGTCAAAGTGGGATCAGACCACTTGGAGTAGGTGAGGGGGACGCTAATCTCTGTCACGAAACCGGCCTCAGTGCTCTCCAAGCGGCTTGTGGAAGAGGCAAGACATCAGTTATTGTGAACCTCCGCGCCGACTCGTGGTCACGAAAAAAAAATGGAATCTACGATCGAGCAACGTTATGAAATTAATTTTGTGCTAAACTGAAAAAATCTCTTGAGCAGATTCACAAAATGATTCGTGATGGCTTACGGGAACTCTGCTCTGTCCTACTCACATGTTTTCGAGGTGGTTAAGGGCCTTTAAGGAGGGCCGGGAAGAGGTTCAACGACGAACGCCGCTCTGGGCGGCCGTCAACCAGCAAAACCGACAACAATGTGGCTCATGTTCGACAATTGTTGGTCTGTGACCGTCGATTGAATATCAAGATGGTTGCCAATGAACTAAACTTGTCGTCTACTGTTGTGTTTCTCATTGTTATTGAAGATTTGGCGATGAGGAAAGTGTGCGCCAAGCTCGTGCCTAAGGTGTTGTCAGACGACGCACTACGAGTCCGCGAGTTTCTGATCAAACACCAGGTGCCAACGGTAACCCACCCACTACAGTCCTCACATCGCTCCAGCAGACTTGTTTTTGTTTCTTCGGATTAAGGTAGCCATGAAAAGAACCCGTTTTTCGTCCATAGAAGAGATCGAATCAGCCGTGACGAAGACCTTGCAAGCGGTCCCCGAAGACGCCTTCCAGGGCGCATACCTTTCATGGCAGAGTCGCTGAAAAAAAATGTGTGGAAGCCCAAGGACAGTACTTTTGAGAATTTTAAGTGTTTGTACAAAAATGTTCAATAAATTAATTTAAAATAATAATTGCATTACTTTCGGAATGCACCTTGTAGCTGCAACAATGGCGAATTGTGTAGTAAAGCTAGCGGTATCCGCCTTAGCGCAACCGGCAACAATGGATATGGTGATAGTGAAGGTCGCGATTGCTTTATCGGTGGTTGTCGCAGCCGATCCAGTAGCTGCAGCAACGACAAGGTGGAAATTAATGCTTGTGATTGTCGTGGTTGAACAGATAGCTGCAACAACGGCGAAATGAAGAGTAAAGCTAATAGTAACCGATTCGGCGAATCGTGGCATAATGGTTATGAGGATAATGAAGGTCGCGGTTGCTTTATCGGTGGTTGTCGCATCCGCTGGCAGTAGCTGCAGCAACGGCGAGGTGCAGAGTGAAGCTGCCGGCTGCCACGTTGCCGCCTGTCGTTCCAGGAGCGTTGGCGGGGGTCGGCGCGACGCGTGCCCAGAATCCAACCTTTACCTCGCATCCCCCAGCAGCGCACAGTTGGAACACCGATCTCCCCCCTTCTCCCTCCCAAGTCCTGATGCCACAGGAGCCACGCGCTGATTTCGAACAAATAGCTGGCCACCCCCCCGCTTCTTCCCCTTTCTATCCGTCTCCCGTCCCCTCGTCCACCGGCGCAATATAAACTTTTTTTCCCTCCCCGCTGGCGGAAACACGTATGTGCACCTCCACCCCTACGGAAGGGAGAGGGTTGGCGCCCCTGATTGCCCAGCCCCGCCCCCTCTCGCCCCCACTCCCGCCCTCTCTCTCGCCCCCTCCCCCTTCTCCCCCCCCCCCCCGTTCGCAGGAAATGGGCATAATGTGTCCTCATGAAGAGTGCATGCGCGGTTGGAACCGTGGCATCAAATCGTTGCGACCAACGTTCTGGTTTGGGTTTAAAAAAAATTGAGTTTAGGTTTCGATTATTTTATAAATAACGCTCTCCAGAACTAGCTCATCTGAAAGCGGATTCAAATTTGAGATATTTAATAAGATCTCGCTATTAATAAGACCTCACTATTTATGTGGGAGGCCTTGCCCAACTTTGGGATCAATGGCTTTAATATTTTTGTAAATATTTATTTATTTTATAAAACGTCGTGGTTAATAAAATATTTAGGTATAGGATTCGAATATTTTGTAAAAATATTCGGTTAATAAAATGATTGGGTTATTTGATTAAAACGTTCCTCTTTCGGATTCGTTTTTGAAACGGGTGGACGAAACAGATTTACGGCAGGTATCCTCGTGGTTCTCCCTTCACTTCACCATCTTTCGTCTTACTTCAATACTCAATACTCACGTCATCATCATCTTAAAAGTCACCAGCATAACCACCATCATCTGATGAACAAGAATAAATAAATGTTTATGCAAAAGGTTAATGCAAATGTTTGTGCAAAAAGTTCTTATCTAAAGACCAGAAAATATTATTTTTCTTTCACGAAATTAATTGCACATTTTTTCCCTCAGCATAGTGTCGTTTTTTAGTGCAACGTGAATTCGGTGATGTAATTGGGATTCAGTTTCATTTCAAATCGATGATGCCTTATTATTATACACGGTGACATTTCATTTTATATTTTACAAGAGCAGGCCCTCAGGTCTGCTTTTCCGCCTGGTCACGCAAATTTCTTCACATTACTTTCACCAACTAGCAACGATGGCACATGGGTGAGGACACAAGCGGTTTGAATTTCTCTCAGAGACTTCTTGTAGGCTTGTGAAATCTACAACATGGATCAGCTGTTTTATTTCCTTTCCAATTTTTCTCCCATTAAAATCACGGCATCGATCAGATTTGAACCCGGAAACTGGGTATTGCAGTCCGATACGTTAACCGTTACACCATCCAAATCGGTATAGCAGTCCGATACGTTAACCGTTACAACATCCAAATCGCTGATATTCACGCTAATGTTGTTATGCCGCGCCAGGTCTTCCCCTCTTATGCCAATCCTTACCTGTGTTTTTCTATGGTCTGTGTAGCTTCATGGCGGGCTGAAACGGGACTACCTGTGGCAGATGGCAGGATTTTAAACAAAGGGCGCAGAAGATGACGCATTGGGAATTTCTGCCTAGCGCGGATACGGCGTGGTACGTCAGAGGCACTGGGGGCGGCGGGTAGCGCCGAAAGGCCTATATAACGGCACGAGAACAATGCCTTCTTCCTCTTGTTTCTCAGCAGCGTCAGCGTGCGGTTGTGCGTAAGTTCGTGCGAGTGGCGCACGTGGGCAAGGGGCCGGCAATTCATTGTCGTGACGAGCGAGACATGCATTAGGTCTCAGATGTAGAGCGGTGTGGTAGCCGTTCGATTAAAATATCTCCTAGTAGTGGGATCTATTTAGTTAGTTAATTGTAGGGAGTGAAATTTGTTATTTGTGACTACGGTCTAGTTTATGAATAAACTCACTGTTATTACAACCCACTCTCGTCTGTTTCGATTACACCCGTATGACGCCACATCTATCGCCCCAGGCCGATCTCCATGTTCCTGATAAAATGGAAGGCAACGGCTTATCGCTGCACAGACGCATGTCAAGCCCCGCGACATGTGGTACAGACGGCAGCAAAAGAAAAGACAAAAAAGATTTTGCGGCGGAGCCGGAGACAAGAAAGCTAATTTAGGAACGCTTTGTAGCTTTCAATTGTAATAAGACGTAATGGACAGTGGGTTCCTTTTTATGCGAAAATCTTTTAAGCGAGTTTGAAATTTTTAAAAAAAGTGTAATTTCTAAACAGGAACGACAAATTTTAAAATATTGGTGTTGTAAATTCCGGTCATCACAACTAGTGGTGTCAATTTGGTACGGATTAGTCTGGACATCCTGAAGGATGTACGGGCTTAGCCCAACCAAATTGACATCACTAAACCTTGCCCGGGTTACATATCAAACCTGCTATTCGCAGAGCTTTAGAATGCACCTTGATTTCGAATACAAATCCAACGATAAATCTGTTGTACACTCATCTCAATCGACACATTCGACAACGTAGGCTTTGGGCTTGTCATTCAGCTAGCAATGTCTTCCTACCCACAGCGAAGCTGCGTAAATCTGCATAATTACTGTGCAAATACAGTAGCAACGATCCGCCGAAAAGTCCCCCCCTCCTCTACATGATTAAATCATCCCGTGCAATCACAGAGATTATAATGCACATGCTATTATCCAATAACTCGGGACGGCGCTGTGTTGGCAATGCTGTATCATGCCGTGTCAACAATTTCATCTGCGTGTTCTGTAGGTCTATCCGGTGGCAAAGGTAACCAAATATTTGGGCCGTCAAATTTAAATTGTAATGTTAACGCTGGTTTTGTTCAATATCTGCGAATAATTCTTAAATAGTTCGCGAGGTAACCATTGCCGTTGATTTTGAAATGTTTACATTGATTGTGAGCAGTTTGCGACCTTTAAAAAGAAAGTTCAGAGTCGATATTGATTGGTCATTCCTGTTCATTTTGTTATTTTTTGAAATATACAATGTTCTATCGTACCCGTGGGACAACTCTCGGATATTAAGCCCCCAACTTCTTCTCTAACCTTTAATATCGTTATTAAGAGGGAAACTTGTTAGCTAAAGCTGTTTATTTGTTTAAAAACTGTGTAAAAACGTCTACTCTGGCCATACATATGTAGTAAACCTTCATTAACACGAATTCCAAGGGACCGAAATAATTGGAGTTCGTGTTGTAAAAATTCGTGTTATCCGAGTATTATAAATGTCCTTATTACCGTATTCCCTTGCCGGGACCTAAGTTTTGTTCATGTTACGGCGAAATTTGTGTTAAGCGAGTTCGTGCTAACGTGGGTTTACTGTACATCTTTTTTTTAAAAGGCCCTCTTATCCTCCGGCATTTGTCCTCTATGTCTCCTTGAAATTGTACTAACTGAACGTATTTTAACATAACATATCGTACAGTTCACCCTTGTCAATAAAAACTATTCTTATTTAACTTTTTTACCAAACAGAGAGGTACACCCGTGCAATTGAATCACATCGGAAATCAAGTAAAAATTTTAATTAGTTTAGTTTATGTGTGTATGCGTCTGCGTTTTCTTAGGCTGCAAAACATGACAAACAAAATGTTTAAAATTAACCCACGCCGAAGAATTTTAAGGATGTAAAAATTATAAACGAGGCCAAGAAGGATTAAGTGAAGTTAAGCTATCGGATATCCGTTGTTCTCCAGGACTAAGAAACAATATTCTGATCAATTGTTTTCCATGGTTTGTCCCATTAATACTAGGAGGTATAATGGAATAGTACACTACCAAACGGACCACCGGATGCGCAACATCTTTCCTTCCTCATCTTCTCTCCTCTCCTTTCACAGACACACACTCACTATATTGCGATTTCTCTAACTTTGCCCCTCAAGGCCACTCAGATCCCATCTTCGCGATGGAATATGTCACGGCATTTCGCGTCTTTCTCGGTCTTGCCGGTAGAAGTCGTATGATCGCAAGCATTGCTTGATACGGTCGCGATCATGCGAAATCTAGCGGAACGACTGAGAAAGACGCGAAATGCCGTGACATATTCCATCGCGAAGATGGGATTTGAGTGGCCTTGAGGGGCAAAGTTAGAAAAATCGCAGTACATATGTACAGATTACACTACACTTACCACCCTTTCACCCTTGGCAGGAGCTTCGGAGCTTGTTCCAGCTGGGTTGGTGCCCTTTTCGGGGACAAAAGTCACTTTCGAAATTTCGGCCCTGCAAACTTTGCGTTTGCCACACTATTCGCATCTGATACGACCGTGATCTGTGCGCAGTCTCCGCTTCATCTCTTTCTGCCGTCTCGCTCAGCCACGCAATGGGCGGGGGAGGGGGACTATAATGTGGCTCTTTGGAGGAGATACCTCGCAAGCGGACGTGCAGCCTACGGCGTCGCCGAAAATCACGTTCAGCAGATTAGGAACATCTCCACTTCCCGAGATATCACATGCACTACTATCATGGGACTAAATGACTAGGGTTAGGATTTTGATGATTTTGCGTCTTTTTTCTCGTTCTTGAGAAACACTTCGTCTTCGGTACTAACATGTTTCACAGTGTTGTAAGACGTTTGACATGTATTTGTTAGGGCATTTTTTGTACTTTTTTGTTGAAAAAGTATATTTTTTTAAATGTTGAGGTCATTGGTTGGTCATTTTTCACTGTTTTCCCGCAGTTTTATTTCATTTTTTAGTACTTACGTGCTCAACTCTAAATAAGAAAATGCTGCTCTCTCCACTTTAACCATTATCGCGTTAAAGTAACTAGATCCTGTCTACGCGGTGTCAATGGCTTTCAACGGTTTGAGGGCAGAGGAAGTAGAGATCTCCCTAAATTTGTATCTTCGGAATTTATGTCTTTGGTATAGACACTTCTGTGGACTGATTATTATTTCGTAAGCAAAGCCAGCGCGAAGTCTGATATGAAAGTGGAACATTGACGTTTCAACAAAAATTTACAGTATTCAATTTATTTCAAATATTTTATTATGGCAAGTTATTGGGCTTAACCGAAGAACGAAATATTTTGAAGGGTAAAAATCTCGAAGTGGATTTGTTTTAGGGCATTTTTAAGGATTTTTAGGGCACATATGCGCTCTTTTTAGGGCATTTTTATGTAGTTTTTAGGTTATCAAAATCCTAGCCGCAATAATGACAAATCGGCATTTTGCGCATACCCAAATAACAATCACTAACTCACGAAATTTTCCCCCCGCTGATTAAGTATCTGCTACACGCGTTAGCCCTGCTTCCTTGAGTCTGTTCTGTCCGCGATCTCCGCTTGATCACGGTTTATCGACCATGTTTAGCCGCCACCCAAGGGAGGGACTGTAATATGTCCCTATGAGCACAGGCGGATCCATGGGGGCATGGCCCCCTCTCAAACGGCCTAGAGTTTTCTTTTATCTTCATTTATTTGGCAAAATTGATTTAAATATTTATTTACGTTCGAATGACTAATTATTTAAACAATCATATTGTATAGTATCATATCTACACAGTAAATATATATTATACAATATGATAACAAATATGTGTGTTATTTAACGAATATTTACGACGGTCCCCCCTCAGAATGATGGGCTGGCCTCCCTTGTCTATGGGAGAGATATCTGGATTCGGAAACCCCTCAACCCGACGCGAAGCAAAAGTGGGCGCCGAAAAACCACGTTCCTGCAGAGGAAGAACATCGCCACTTCACGGGATATTACATCCACTACTGTTGCGGGACAAATTCTTCAGCGTTTGACACATCCCTAAACAACGCCACTCACTCACTCTCGAAATTTCGGCCCTGCAAATGTTGTGTCTGACCCACTGTACATGACTGCCCCCGAGTTTGTCCTGTCCGCGTTCTCCGGTTGATCCCTAGCTGCTCCCACACAAGGGGAGCGTTGAGCGTGGTGATGCCTCCTGCGTCGTATTTCTCTCTCTCTCTCTCTCTCTCTCTCTCTCTATCTCTCTCTCTCTCTCTCTCTACTTCACCCCCTTTCCGTCGTCGCTTTCGCCCTTTCCTTCACTCTTTCGTGTCTCGCTCTCGCCCCCCTCCCCAACCTGCACCCTCGCCCGGTTTTTTAAAGCTTTTTTTTGATGCGTTTTATTTTGTGCTGTGTTTGCATTCTGCAGTAATCTACTGTGCGTTGCCCTTTACACGAACCGGCTTGCTCTGTTTTTACGTAGTTTCCTCTTTTTCATTTACTTACTTGTGTTTGCTCCCCCCCCCCGGACCTTATGGTTTACTCGCTTCCCCTTTCCCGCAAAAAAAAATTACGATATTGTTCATTTCGGATGTAGTCCCCTTCGTATAATTTTTCTCCTCTTTCCTACCGCTGTTGCTTACCTGAAGTTTCTTTTCGTCACTTTTTTTAATTTTCTTTTTTTTATGATATTCAATTGTTTATTATCTTTTCTGGTTTCCTCATTTTTTTCGGTATTTCCATTTCTTTAGTCTGCGTTTTTACGTTTGTTATTATTGTTATTATATTATTATTATTATTATTATTATTATTATTATTATTATTATTATTATTTTATCAAATATTTCAATGGCGAATGATCAAACTGCAGCAGTTATCAAGGAAATGATACTTATTTCTAATTTATTCAAATGGTATATTCATGAGCCTCTCATGAGCTCTATCACCCTCCGATCCCACTGATACGAGAAATACAGGTTTTACTAATATTATTTGTAATAACGAAAGTCATTCAACATGTCAATTGTTTCCGTTAAACGTATTAACTGTAAGTTAACAAATAAAAATACATTTTAATTCATTGTGAATGAAAACTATATTTATAATTATATATCAATTCGGTGGGACAGCTATACCTTTACCCCCCCCCACATACACACACCGAAAGAAAAAGTCCTGGGTGCGCCATAGATTTACTTCAATCGTATTTTTAAAACAGAAATTCGAAATATTGGCGCAATCGAAGATTGGATTATTCTCTTACAACTCCCATTCAAGTTTCCTGCGCAGGAAGTAACCTGAAACAGTTCATGAAACGAGAAACTTTCCGAAGCGCGTCCCCTTTATGCTCTGAGAGGATTGGCCCCGCCCATCGATCAAGCGACGCGCCCGTTTTCACTCGACGCAGGTTTATCTGGGCAGTTATTCCCGTAGCCGCTCTCCGCCGCCTCAGCCATCGCCGCGTCTGCCATTTGACGCAATGAGAGACAGCCCCTGCCTTTGCCGCCGTGAGTGAAGTATCATTCCGAAACAAAACAAAAAAATCTGCGAGCGTGGCGGCTGTCAGAATTGCCAACCCCTCCGCCAAAAAAAAAAAATTACGACTCCTCCGCGAACAATTGGAGTCTCTCCCACGGGAAGCATCGCACGTTCCGTTTTTACCTCCGCTCTGTATCAATCAATCCGTGAGCGGCCTCCCTCCATAAAAGGGCATCCCGCAAAGGTTGTCGTTTATTGTCGCGGGTCGTTCATATCGGCGATCCACTTGGCACGTTGGAGCCCTAAGTTTTATTTAGTTTTTTTTGGGGGGGAGGGGTGGATTTGCTAATTTATGTCAATAAGTCATTTGACCGGGAGTTAACCCTGCATACCCGGCTTGCTGGTCTAGGTCCCCGTCGATGGGACGACACTGGATGTAAAACTATGATGGTCGAATTCAGACAGTTCTGAAGGAGAATTCTAGTAGTCGGCTTCTCTGATCGGTGGTTTCCCATGGTATTCTGTTGAATAGACGATTGGCGGAGTAGTACTCTAACACACGGGCCACAGCCTGCGCGCGATCTTACCTTCCTCTTCTTTGTCCTATCTTCACTTCCTGCCACACTCACACTTACATGCACTACATGCCATACAGGTTGGGAGACTAGTAGCTACCTGGAAGGGGATAATCCTGCAAATCGACACACACACACACACACACACATATATATATATGTGTGTGTGTGTGTGTGTGTGCGCGTGTGCGCGTGTGTGCGTGTGTGTGTGTCCCACGAGGTGTCGTTTTATTATCACGGGCCGTTCATATCGGCGATCTACTTGGCACGTTGGAGCCCTAAGTTTTATTTAGTTTTTTTTTTGAGGGGGGTTGGATTTTCTAATTTATGTCAAAAAGTCGTTGAGCGGGAGTTAACGTCATACCAGACCGCAAACATTGGTGTGTGCGATGCACACCAAGTTGGCAATGGGCGTAAAGGTAACTTCAGCCACTGGGTGGAAACTGGCTCCCCTGTCTAGCTAGTGTTAGGAATCCTCCCGTCCCTAGCTAGGACAGCTAGTTCGAATTCAGTTGCTGTCTGGAGGAGAATCCTAGCGCCGGTTGCTCTCATCGGTAGTTTTCACATCATCAACACCAGGCGAATGCCGGAGCAGTACTCTAACAAACGGGCCACGGACCGCGCGCTAACCTTCCTTCTGCTTCCTTGTCCTACCCTCACTCCTTACGTACACACACATGCACCACACTACCACACATTACAGGAAACGAGTCTGAGCTTGGATCTTGTCCCGAGTGAGGGCAGTGCCATGGGGATACGTGGTTGGGAAAAACCGTCAAGGGGTGGGCGCCAGATACCACCATCCACGGGGGGAAGACCACCGCTACTTCCCACGATAAAACAAGCACTGATCTTACGGGATTAATGGCCATAGCAGTTGTCGGGCCTGGAAACATCAATCAATACAAATGTCTGCAAGCAGAAATGCCACCATCATGGATAAAAAAGCTTCCTCCCCCCGTCGTGGATCCGTAGATAATTTTATATCATCCTACGCGGTGGTGAATTTCTAAGTTAACTCCTAATTAGAACCGCCGGTATTCGTAGAATTTCTCATATTCACATCACGTGTGAATTCGTAACTTTCTCCACGAGTCAACTCATTTCTGCTCCGACGAACCTCCCGATGACACAGTCTCTAGTGTCAGAACGGGAAAGCTACTAGAGCAAAAGTATTAAAAAAAAGCGGCGGCACCTCGTAAAGTTTACGTCATAATGCAAAGCAGGTGTTTAAAAAAAGAACGTTACTCTTGTGTTTTTATGCCACACGCGTCCCTTCCCAAAATGTCGTCTTTCATTACCATTTAAAACGAACAGTTCTTTATTCAGTGTCACGGCGCGGTAATACCATATACCCCACTTCGAAGTGGCAGTTTGTAACCATGAAGTACGAGACAGCGTCGTAACATTTATTCCGGGAATGGTGAATTGGGGAGAGTATGCAAAAGTGTGGATTCTCTTTTTTATGGAACTTTAGCTATTGAAACATTTAGTTTCTTTATTGGTGGGGTGAACGTTCACGCACATTCAATCTATTTGTTTTCCGTACTTTTCATTAACCCTCTCCTAATTAAAAACACAGCAAACACTTACGAACAATTTACAGGCGCGCTCATTTAAAAGCTGTTTTTTGAATATATATAAAAAAATCACTTCTTTTGAAGATGGTGAACTGAGGCCTACTTGTTAATTTACTCGTATAATCTGTCAAAAACAATAGAACGGCCGGCTAAGCAAATATTAGTTTAAATTATAACCTGCAGTCTGTTTAAAATTTCTAAGGGATTGACAGCTGGGGATGGGGGAACGGAGCTAAATCATTCATTCCCCCAACGGTACGTGGAGTCCGGTTCAGCGCAGCCCAACCCCCAACCCCCAAGCCCCCAGCCCCCAGGCCCCAGCCCACAGCCCACAGCCCACAGCCCACAGCCCACAGCCCACAGCCCACAGCCCACAGCCCAGGCTACATACGAACGTTTCATTGCCGCTCGGTTAGGACAAAGGGGTAGCTTGTGATGATCAGTATTCATCCAGTCGAAAACGCTCTAAACAAACTATTAAGGAAAAGTGAACTTGCATTTTATATTATTATATATTAAAATAATATTGTTAAATAATATAACAATAATGCATATACCAATTAAATAATATAAAACATGTCTCTGAAAATATTACGTACGTAATTACGTTGTCACAAATCCAAATCCACCAAAGGAACGATCAATGCGAATTAATAACTACAGATTTCACGTTAGAAAAATCCAATGACCTCGAACAGATGTAATGCACTAAGTGTCTATCAACTATCACGAACTCACGCAGTGGAGCAGCCGTATGTTTTTTCAATTAACTCTGCTGTGCAATTGGAAATAGTGTGTTCGTTTGGATAATGAACCCCCCGCTCTATTTCATAACTTAGTAGCTTTCAGTCACTTAGGTCATTTAGTAGGGCTGCGGTTTTAAAGTGATTTGAGAACATGCGGGATGAATATTCAATTTCGAAACTGTTTCTCAGCGATACGCTGGGAATAAGTTCTAGTGTAAAAAAGAAAAGAAAGGTTTTTAAAAATCTTCATGGAAGTCGGGGCAGTGTATACGGACTTTAACCATTTCCCTTCCAAAACATCAGCTCACCTTACTGAAAGCTGATTTTTCGTCTTTTTATTTGGAGATATATGTAGAAGAAAGTTTTTATTAAACATTTTTGAAAGAATATGGATGAGTCTACTGTAATGTATTGTACGAGCGACATATTCATGTGTTATATTTTTCATAAACGTTTTAACGAAGTAATTATCCCAACATCTTGTTAGGATGTGGCAAAATTAGCAGTTTACTTTTCTTCCTTTCATTTACCTTTTACTTTTATTTTTTGTAATTTATTCAACATTGATAAAAATATGTCGTTACTAACAAAGTGAAGTGCGTGTTGAAAAGTTTCTTTCTATTACTTTTACAAGAGCTCATTCCGATCGATTAAAAATTCTCAATAAAAATAAAATAAACCGAAAACAATGTTTTCCAAGAAATGGAAATGGTAATAAATGGAACATCCAAAGATAAAAATATCCAGAAAACTCATTGAAGTCAGAGCACTATATTCTCCCATTACTCGTCCGTATCCTGTCACGAAAGCAGGCTTCTGCTTTGCTGTAAAAAGTTTTTAAACATCTTTGAATGAAATAAAATGTTTATGCCTACCGTAATGCACTGTGAGAGCAGAATTCGTTTGTTATATTTTTAGAAACAAATTTACTGCATGTTCTTAGAAGTGTCTTATGTACCTCTCGTGATGATGCGCGTGTGGCAAAATTAGCTATTTCCTTATCTATCTTTACCTTTTATTTTTGTTATTTATTTACCATTGTTAAATGTGCAACCTAGCGAATTAGTTGCAACCTAACAAATTAAAGTTGAAAGTTGGCGTGGCAGTTGAAAAGTTTCTTTTTATTGATTTCACTATAGCTTGTTCTGATCGATAAAAAAATGCTCACCAAAAATAAAAACAAAACGGAAACAATGCTTTCCAATTGTAATAAATGGAACATCCAAGGATAAAAATATCTAGAAAACTCATCGAAGTCAAGAGCACTAAATTGGGACTTTCCTCATCACTCTTCCGTATCCTGTCACGAAAAGCAGACTTCTGCTTTCTAGTAGAAAGTTTTTATTAAACATCTTTGAATCAAATAAAATGTTTGTGCCTACTGTAATGCACCGTGAGAGAAGGATTCGTCTGTCGTATTTTTAGAAAAAAAAAATTACTAAATACGCTCGTGAAGATGCACGTGTGACAAAATTAGCTATTTCCTTATCGATCTTTAACTTTTATTTTTTGTAATTTATTTATCATTGTTAAAAGTAGATTTTAGTTGCAACCTAGCAAATTAAAGTTGAAAGTTGGTTTGGCAATTGAAAAGTTTCTTTTTATTGCTTTCACTGTTGCTAGTTTTGATCGATAAAAAAAACGAAAACAACGTTTTCCAATTGTAATAAATGGAACATCCAAGAATAAAAATATCTAGAAAACTCATCGAAGTCAAGAGCACTATATTGGGACTTTCCCCATCACTCTTCCGTACCCTGTCACGAAAGCGGACTTCTCCACGTTCTACGTGGTGACACTCGATAGGTGAGAAGGAACTCGTGGTGTGAGCCGGGAACTTGGCGAGGAAAAAGGGAACATTATAAGTTTTCGCCCGCAACCATGTTTGCAGATAGGCCCCCGCGGAGTTTATTATCTTTCCTGCGAAGTTCGACGCGTCTCGTGCTAGTTCTAGACATGGCACCGCTGCCGCCCGCTGGCGTAGTTACAAATTGTTTTCGATCTTCCGAGTTGCCGGCAAATTGGTTCGTACTTGTCATCACGCTATCGCACGTTTCTTTCCTTTTTTTTTTGGCAAAAATGTTTTCCTTCCAGAATTTTGTTTCTTTTCTTGGGACCTTCAACGGAATTCCACATCGTTGAGGGAGGTGTTATTGTTTTCGGAAGTCCGATCTTTGAATAGAGCTGATTTATCAGTAAAGAATACGAAAGCAGTGAATATTCAATTCTACTTTGTAAATAAAAAAGCGCAATGAACCAGTGTAAGAAAATTATCACTAAAGTAATAATGACATTTACTTCCACATTAGTGGCTTCCAAGGGTTTGTTCATCCTTTGTTCTCCGCAAGCCGACGTGTAGATGGCGCCGTATCTCACCATACAGTGGGGGAAGGAATTCCGCAATTTCCAGAATATTAGAAACATTCATTACAGTAACGGAACTAATGATCGTAAAACTATGCGTGCACGAAAACATCAATCAATCAATCAATCGTCCTTTATCGGCTGTTTTGCCCCAAGAAGATATTCTCCTGTATCCAATACCATCAGTATTGTCGATTCGTGTGAAGAGTATGAAGTTAATTCGAGATTGGAAATAGTTTATTCTCCTCTATTCAATATTATCATGTTTTGTCTTGGGATCCTGTGAATTCGGATTCCTAAAGCACGTAATTGATTCCACTTATCAAGTCCATCATCATGTAATGAATAGGACCTTCTAAAGAGGAATATGGACAGTTAATTGACTTCTTTCATCATCTCATTTTCCTGCAAATTAAAATGGCAACTGCCGTTGCTTGATTGAACTGTGTTTCCGGGCGCATCAAAGGCTGTGTTCATTAATTCCGTAGGAGTAGTGCAGACTTTTATAACATCCGGCGCCGACCTACATATCGCTTGCGGGTTTTTTCCTATTCAGATATCTCCCACTTACGGGGCACCGCCCCAACCAGGACAAGCTCTCAGCTCCCTGCGTGTGTGGTCGTGTAGTGCGTGTTGGTGTAAGTGTGTGTGTAAAGGGTGAGGATAGTATAAGGAAGAAGAAGGAAACATCGCTCCCGGTCCGTGGCCCGTTTGTTAGGGTACTGCTCCGGGATTCGCCTAGTGTTGATCTGAGAAACCAGGGAAGATAGTACTGTTTTTGGTAGTATTCCACCAGTTTTTGAGAAATAAATTGTAGGTTCTCTTTCACATGTAGCAAGTGTCGAAAATCCTGCCGCCGTCGGGACACGAACCGTAGGACCGCGTGGTCGGAGGCATTGCAGTGCCAGTTGATGTCCAAGCGGTCCCTTCTCCGGATTTTTATGTAATTACATATTTTTTGTCTTGCTTCTTACCGTTCTAAAAATTGTAATCTGTGCGAATCATCGCCCTCCTAACACTTTATCAACAATTTTCGTTGCATATTTTTAATATTTAGTACTTTATTACATATTTTACATATTTTGTCATTTTCACAAAATACTATTTTTATTATGTCAATTTTCTTCAGTTTCATTACGTATATTTTTGTGAAAAGAAATATTTTCAAAACCGTCAGCAATTTTTCTTACATTATTACTGCGTGCTGTTTCCTCGAGGTATGCTACACGATGACGCGGCCGGGTACTCGCACAGTCCGGCGCGCCTGCTTCAGTTAAATCAATGTGGCGGGAAATGTGCGTCAGTGACTCTCAGTTTCATCTTTAGATGTGAAGAGCAACACTGACGCTGCGTTTCGTGACATTCGACCTGAATTTCCAAACGAATGTATTATATTGAAAATCTCTTTAGAAATATTTTTTAGATATATAAATTCGTATTTTGTAAATGTTTGTTTTATAAATAGTGTATTTTAATATTACAAATTATACACGATTTTACGTGTTTATTACTTATTCTTACTGTTTTCATTACATATTTATGCACATATTTTGACGTTTATATAAGACACATTTTCCCGGTCTCTACTCATAGTAAACTCTACAGGCCGGAAAAATATGTAGTATTAAACGTCAAAATATGTACATAAATATGTAATGAAAACAGTACGAATATGTAATAAATATGTAAAATCCGATATAATATGTAATATTAAAATTCACTAATTAAAAACCATTTACGTAGCAAGAAATTACATTAAAAAAAATGCTCATTTTACATCATACAACTTTCTCGTCAGCAGTAAAAGCTTCATCGGTTGTAATCCAGGACCGTCGTTTAGCAGCCGAACTAATCGCAATAGAAGCCATCGCACAAAAACTGGTGTGATCTACGACCAGCAAACATACACTGTAGCATCTTCATCGAAGAGTTACACGTCGGCGATCGCAAATTTTTCTCGGACCTTAAGGTTACAAATCACAAAACGCGGTGTCAGTGATGTTTTGGACACCTAGATTTCCCGAATAATGTAGGGAAAATGCCGATTTAAAAAAATACATCATTTCACAAAAAAATATGCAATTAAATTGAAGAAAATTTATAAAATATGAAAATAAATTCTGAAAACAGCAAAATATGTAAAATATGTAATATAGTGTTAAATATGTAAAAATTAGTAACGAAAAAAATGATATTGTGTTAGGAGGGCTATGATTCGCCAAGATTACAATTTTGAGAACGGTAAGTCGAAAGACAAAAAAATATGTAATTACATAAAAATCCGGTCTCTAGTAATCTCTATATACACGCCGTCTCTCCCGGTGAAGATGGCCTGTTTCCGAAGAGATTACATTGCCAAGGATCGCTTCGCGTTCGAAAAGGGGAGGGCTTCGGTGAACCGGCGAGACGACGTGGCGTGCGGCGAGCAACTTCCAGAACGCGCCCCGAAATGCCGGACACGTCTTGGCGCCGACGACTTCCACCTCAGGAATCCCGGCGTGTGTCGGGCAAGGCCTGCTTGGGGTGCGCGGGAGGTTTGAGGGGAACTTTGAGCCGCCCGCCAGGAGATCAGGGCATTAGGCATCCCCATCTCGATCAGGTTTTTGTCCAGTTTCCCTGATCCATTGAGCAAATGCTGAGATGGTCCCTTGTTTTGCATCTGGACGTAAATGTAGCTTCACTGTGCACACGGTTTGTTGAGCACTCCTTTTGCTTGTAGTTCATTTACAGTTGAAATTGATTTTCTATAACTCGGGAAAAAACATTTTCAAATATCTTTATTTTTCTAAAATAATTATTTTCTAAATTAATTTTTTCGTTTTCGTTTTTAATAAAATTCTGGCCCTCAAGAAAATGTGCGCAGATAAATTTCTTTCCCCACACGTCATATACAGTTTTTACTGTTTTTTGACTAAATAAATAAATAAATAAATAGGCATGCGGTTTGGAAGGAGATGCCGATAACGCGTGGGTTTGGGATGCGGTTTTTTTTCCCCGCGCAGGTAGTTTTCCTTTTCCGATGATTGTTTTCTCTTCTTTAGAACTCGCGTTCGACAATTGTAAACCGGAGGCGATGTATGTTTTGGCTTTTTTTTCTTTCTCGTAAACACATGCTACTGCTGTCCGTCGTCAGAAATAGGGAGTAAGTTAGTTCCTTGCTCTGGGCACACATATTAAAAACGACCCGATCAATTTTTGTGTGCTCATTCTCCTTTCCTGACCGTATTATTCAATTTTTTAGGTTTGTATTGTGGACTTTGGTGCGACAGTCGCGTCTTCCAATATGTTTGCTCAGTATTTATTCAAGTTCGAGAAAAATGTGTGAATATTGATCCCCAGAATGTGGTCAGGGGAGGGGAATTAATTCAGTTTTCCAATTGAAATGAGACCGTAATTGACATCTCCATTGATTTCCCCGGCTGTATCTTGGCGTTTCGAAAAGTGTTTGTTTGGGGCATCTGAGAGTATCTCGAGCAAGGCCTACTTGGGGTGTTCCTCCTAATACCAGTCAACAATACGTATTCCTCCACTCCAATTCTCGTACTGAATCATTATAATGTTACAGGGAGGTTCGCCGTAGCTACCCCCTTCCTATATTTTTCGTCTGAAAATGCTCGCTCCTAACAACTGAAAAGCCGTATGGCTGAGCGGTGTATAATCACCTCATTCTGCAATAGAAAAAAATAGAAAAAAATGGGGTGCGCGGGATGTTTCAGGCAACTTTGGAAGCTCGCCGTTCGCTGAGATCAGAGCATTTAGGCGTGCAGGTTGGGAGAAGGTCTCTATAACGCGTGGGTTTGGGATGCGTTTTTTTCCCCGCAGGTAGTTTTCCTTTTGCAATGATTTTTTTTCTCATCTTTAGAACTCGCATTCCACAATTGTATTCTACAGGTGACTTTTTGGCGAGAATTTTTTTTTTCGCAAACACATGCTACAGCTGTCCGTCGTCAATTATAGAAAAAAATGTCACTTTCTTATTTATCATTCAATTTAATTTTTCTTTGCTCTTTCTACTCTCTTGGCCGTATTGATCTTTATGTAGGTATCTCGCACTTTGTTTGGATGCGACAGTCGTGTTTTCGGATATGAATAACATTACAAAAATGTGAATGTTATTCTCCAGAAATGTGGTCAAAGGAGGACAATTAATTCAGTTATTCTACAGGTGATTTTTTGGCGAGAATTTTTTTTTCGCAAACACATGCTACAGCTGTCTGTCATCAATTATAGAAAAAAATGTCACTTTCTTATTTATTATTCAATTCAATTTTTCTTTGCTCTTTCTACTCTCCTGACCGTATTGATCTTTATCTAGGTATCTCGCTCTTTGTTTGGATGCGACTGTCGTGTTTTCGGATATGAATAACATTACAAAAAATGTGAATGTTATTCTCCAGAAATGTGGTCAGGGGAGGACAATTAATTCAGTTTTTCGATTGAATGACCGTGGTTGACATTTCCATTGATTTCCCCGGAAGTGTCTAGGCGTTTTGAATAGTGTCTCTTTCAAGCATACCAGTGTGTCTGGAGCAAGGCCTACTTGAGGTGCACTTTGAGCCCCCGGCCGAGAGATCAGAGCACTCCTTTTGCTTTTAGTGGTAAAGTAGAGCTGAGAGTGAGTTACTATTTTGTTAGCAATGTAGCAAAATCACATCTGTATTTCGTTTACCGTTGCAAGTATGTTTTCTATAACTCGGGAACGAAATACCTAATTTTTCAAATGTAGCTAATCTCGCGCTTTTTAAAAATTTTATCATTATTTCTTTTATAAGTTTTATTCATCTCTTAACTATCGTATTAATAGGTAAAATGTTTCGAAGGGATTGTGGAACTTAAGAACACGTGCGCAAATAATCTTTTCCCCCATACGTTATATACAGTTTTCACTGTTTTGTGACCAGATAAATCAAATCAAATCATTTATTTGGGAGAAAATGCCGATAACGCGTGGTTTTGTAATGCGTAAAACGACGCGTGGTTTTGGGATGCGTAAAACGACCTGCACAATATTTCTGTGCTCCTCCTCCTTTCCTAGCCATATTATTTCTTTCTTTAGGTTTGTATTTCGGACTTCGTCGTGATGCGGCAGTCGTGTCTTCCGATATGTTTATTTGTTATTTATCCATATTCAAGCAAAAATATGTAAATGTAATTCCCCAGTAATGTGGTCAAGGGAGGTCAATTAATTTTTTCGAAAGAAAACTGTAGGCCTTGTTTGGGGGAGGGGCGTGGCCCCATGCCCCTTCCCCTGGATTCTCCACTGCTTAGCATTGTCTTTAAAGCAGTGTTGTCAAGGTCGGTGCCACGAGCGGGAGTCTGTGGCACGAGTGCCACGACGAAATCTCCCCTCCACGCAGTTCATCACCCCGCCACCAGAGACAAGGCCATCCCTACTGCAAAACGGCAGGGTTACTAATAGTTTCCTTTCCCGACGCTAGTTGCGCAGAGAAGCTCGTGGCATGCTACGGTCCCCCGACGCGCGCCACTGTCACCAGTAGCTACCAGTAGAAGACCTTGACACCCGACATCCAAATGCGTAGCGAAGTGTCACACAGCCTTCATAAATGAATCGCGCTGTGAACCAGCAGAAGTGATCTTGTGGGAGGGTTCTTGCTGTGCACGGCAATGATGGCGCTAAGGACGGCAAGAACGAGAACTAAAATTAGTCTGCAATTTTGAATCGTACTCGGGCGTGCTCCGGCGCGTGCCTTTGGCCAACTCGATCGCGCTCTCTCCCCTGTGCGCGTTCGTGTTGGAGGAGTTGGCGCGGAGGAGTCTACCGGAACCCGTTCTTTTGTTCCGTAGGTAAGGCCTCATTCACAGTGCAAACTTAAACGTAAACGTAACGTAGCCGCAAAACCTAGAAATGTGTTATTAAGCGAGACCATTCACAATGCCTTGACGTAACCGTTGACGTAAGACCGTAAACTTCAAAGAGTTCGCAAGCTCCAAGCTTTTACGTTACGTTTACGTCAGAATTCTACCAAAGACCAATCAGAGAGCAACATTGAAGTTTGATTTCAGATTGTGTTCAGATGGTTTGTGGTTATTTCATTGTTATTGTAATGAAGAGAACTAGTTTACGAACGCTTTTGATGCGTGTAGTGAATTCAGTGTAAGAATTTGGACAATTTGTATTGTGACTTTAACCTGAGATGGCGAATAAACTAATAATGTTCGACGAATTACTCGTGAAATTGGCACAAGAGAATCCTTGTTTATAAGATGAAGGTAATGTGAGCACTACTACTACAGCTACTCGCCTGTATAGTATAAAGAGGAATGTCGAGGAAAAAGCTACAAACCATGGTGGAAAGATCTTTTCACCATGCTAGAAACGAATCGATCAAGTTTCTGTACATTGAATTCTGATTGGTTCTGGCGAAACTTACGTTCCTGCTTACGTTAGTCATTGTAAATGCTTGTTTTTACGTGTAAATTTACGGGTAAGTTACGGCATTACGTTATGTTTAAGTTTGCATTGTGAATGCGTCCTAAGCGCGCAAGAACCTCGTGCTACGGCGATCGCGATAGTGATGGACTGTAGGGGGACCCAAGTCTGTCTCGCATCGCATTCTTTGAAATTAACCATAACACGTGTGTCAAACTTACTCTGTTTTCAAAACTTTATTTCCTCTTTCTTATTCTTACATCTCCCGGAAACCCGATATAGTGTTGGCGGTAGCAGAATTCCTTCCGAATAATTAGTTACTTAGTGTTGCTGCACGTGTCAACTCCTGTGATAATTCGCACGCAAGTGTAGTGTATTTTTATCACTTGAGAAGGCGAAATCCGTCCTTCGCTCGATGGCGAGACCTGATGCAGACTTACACGTTGGCTGCAGAGGTTGTCCCCAATCGAGGTATCTTTCACCAGGAGGGGCACCACCCCAGTGGTGTCCGTGCGTTAGGGTACTGTTCGCCTGGTGTTGATCGGAGAAACCACGGAAAAATACCGATCAGGGCAGCCGGCCGCTAGAATTCTCCTCCAGACAGCGACTGAACCCGACCTAGCTGTCTGGCTAGTGTCGAAAATCCAAACACCGTCGGGACTCAAGGACCACCCAGTCAGAGGAACTGCAGTGATATCAGTTGAAGCCCTGAGCCAACTCAGCCGGCCTCCTGCTACAAATCACCCGATCTACGACATGAGACCGACAGCTTTCGTTTCTCCAAATCTTCCCTTCCATTTTGTTGAAGTGCAGGGCCGCGGAAGACTCCCGTTTTACCGCCGGGGGCGAGGGTGCGTTCCTTCGGCAACCCGATCGCGCGCTCTCTCGGCGTGCGCGCGTTCTTGTCGGAGGAGCTGGCGCTCTGGGGCGCGTCTCGTCCGCACGGGGCGCGTTCCTTTGTGCCGGGAGGCAGCGCGCGAGAGCTTGCCTCGTGTTCGGCGACCGGTGTAGGGTGGCGCGCGCGGACTAGTGCTTTGGATCGCGTTCGGCTCGGTCAGTGCAGACGGGATTCGGCATTGGAGCTGGATGAGGGGCTGGGAGTTTTTGCCGCGCTTTGTCTGCGTTTTATTTTGGTCGTGTACGGCGTCTTCTTGTTCTCTTTACGCTCGTTTTCTCACCTGTGTTCTTCTAGTTTCCACTCTTTGTCTTTTCAGTTTCGTCTTATTTAGCTCTCTGTTTCGCTTCGTTCTGGTCACTGTTTCATATTATTCGCGTCACTGTTTCCTTTCATTCCTGCCTTATGCTTCCTTCATTCCTGTCACTGTTTCGTTTAATTCTCTTCATTGTTTCGTTTCACTCTCTTCACTGTTTCGTCTTAATCTTTTCACTGTTTCGTCTTAATCTCTTCACTGTTTCGTCTTAATCTCTTCACTGTTTCGTCTTAATCTCTTCACTGTTTCGTCTCACTCTCTTCACTGTTTCGTCTTAATCTCTTCACTGTTTCATCTTAATCTCTTCACTGTTTCGTCTTAATCTCTTCACTGTTTCGTCTTAATCTCTTCACTGTTTCGTCTTAATTTCTTCACTGTTTCGTCTTAATCTCTTCACTGTTTCGTCATTATCTCTTCACTGTTTCGTCTCATTGTCTTCACTGTTTCGTCTCATTGTCTTCACTGTTTCGTCTCATTGTCTTCACTGTTTCGTCTCATTATCTTCACTGTTTCGTCTCATTTTCTTCACTGTTTCGTCTCATTGTCTTCACTGTTTCGTCTCATTCTCCTCAATGTTTCGTTTCATTCTCTTCACTGTTTCATCTCATTCTCTTCACTGCTTCCATTTATGTTGATCACTGCTTCCTTTAATTCTTATCTGTGCTATCGAACATTCACGTTACAACTTTCTTTGATCCTCGTTACTCGATATTTTGCCACGCTATTTTTCATCATCTTACCACCTTTCTTCATTGCCTCGCTCTTCTTTTCCTTAATAATAATAATAATAATAATAATAATAATAATATAATAATAATAATAACAATAACGAAAAATTGTGTTTATTGAGTGGCGAAATTCAGACAGGCCTGCTCTTCCGTCTGATTACCCTATTTTACACTTCCATACTAACCTTAAGATGGATCATAATATTATCTGCTAACTCCTTTAGCTAACCTACAAACTAATTTTATCATACGGGCTATTAGTATATTAAATATTGACATAAAAACGTAAGCGTAATAACACTAATGTGCCAAAATTTATAAAGGTATTATCGTAATAACATTGAAAGGTAAAGGAGGACGAGAAATTCACATTCATTTTTTGTCACTGTACGCATCTCTTTGTCATCTTTTCGCTCCTATTTCACATCTCACGTTTTATCATATCATCTTAATACATCGTCTCACAACTGACTTTGAGAGTGCCGAAGGCAATTTTGAATCACCCAGTATCCTTTAGAGAAGTCATTTTTTTACCGAACTTATCTTACTTTTTATATACTAAATTTTTGTATACATCGGGTAAACCCATTCGGAGTAAAGGAGACGCTCTCCTTTAGCAGAATCGGCGCTGGGGGAGGGGAACTTGGGGGGGGGGGAAGTGGGAAGTGTAAGGAGCGGCCTTATTAGCCCAGCGTAAATAGCCAGCGCCTTAACAGCGCCTCTAATGAAGAGTGGACGATGACGCCAACGCCCCCTGCTACCTAATCTACCTGAGCGTTGGCCGCACCAGAGACTTCCAGGAGGCCGGGCTCTCTGCAGGTCAGCTCGTTATACGGTTTGGCCGTGCTTCCTAGACAGCTGTGGGGCTGGTTTTTTTTGGGGGGGGGTGAAAATTAAAAGATGACATTGCCGGCCCTGTGGGCGAGATCGCTAAGGACAGTAGTGCCGTAGTGGTTTTGGACCGTGGGGTCGCGGGTTGGAGTCCCGCCTCGGGTATGGTTGGATGTGTTCGTCCTTTCACACACACCCCCCTATCATCACCATATCATGTCATCATCATGTCATAACGTTACTCCAATAGTGGTCGCTAATGACCGAGTAGTTTATGGGACCTTCAAAAAAAAGATGGCCCTGAAACTGCACTGTAATGTGGAATGGAATGTGTAGTATGGACATTTCTTGGTATCAAGTCACGTCAGGAGAGAGTGCTTAAAATTACTTGAATATAAGTACATTCCGATTTTTAAAAAAATTATTCTAAGTGTTGAAGTTTGAATACTACATGACTTGTATGTATCTGTTTTTCATTCAAATATTTTATAATAATTTTAGCATAGTTCAGAATAAATGTTAGAAACTTCCAGAGCATGTAGGGGTGTCGAAGATGCCAATGAACAAATAGTAGGAAGTTTCTTATAACCATGTAGCACATGTCTTTTCTCCCTGATTTTTAGGTAACTACTTCCACTCAGATCATGTTCTGTCTCAGGTCTCGGAATGTCCGGTGTATACTCTCGTATAACACTGGAATAAATTAAAGAAAATAACAAAAAGGCTTCACCAATACGGCAGGAATGTTGTGTAGTATATATAGTACAACAATTCTTTACTTACTAAGAATATCAAAAAAGAATCTGTTCCACAATCGAACAAGTGCGTGGCCAATACTTAATAGTGGATGGCGTTTTCCTTTGAGATATCAAAGATCACATTTTGACTATGAACATAATGGTGGGAAAATATCATACAATGAAATTACGCAAATGGCATGTCTGATACCGCAAATGGCATGTCTGATTAGTGGGCAACCCATCACCCACTGGTGTTTAACAGGTACACGAACAGTCAGAGATGAACCTACACATTGGGCACGGCAGTATTACATTTTTTTTCCCGTTATTGTTTATCTTTCACCTCAAAATTTCTCAGTGACGGTCATGATGTTTGAATGCATGCCTGGTAACGCTGTTGCACGATCTGTTGCAGTTATCCCTAACCGATACTCATAGGGGTTGCCAGATGTTGATTATTTGAGTGAACTGTTCACTATTTATATTTCTGATTCACTAATTAAAATTGTGAACATGTAAAAAGATCTTATCGAAAGACGAAAAAAACAAACAACTTAATGTATGAGTGAACAAGTGCTAATAGAGGTTTTAGTGTTTAATATAGCAAGTTTTTAATCTCGATTAGAGCTGACTTTACTGTGATGCCAATCTTGGCTATTGTGCAGATCCATGCTGTTGCCATCGTAGCTTGGCAACTATTCCTAATACGTGTGTTTTTGTTCAAGTGAACAACACTACGAACTTAAGCTAAAAGTGTTTTGCAAATGCCTTTCACGCATATTCTACTTCAACGAACTCCTGATGAGTGCTGGCCCTAATACACACAGAAAATTTTATTTCAAGATTTCAACTAATGTATACAAGATTTATTCCATTTTGTGCAGTCGCAAAGCTCAACTTCACACACTGTATTTTAAATAATAAAGGGACTATATCATTTTTACTCAAACTTCCCTTGCATAAAGAAAGGTTCCATTAATTATAGACAGTTAGATCAGGTGATAATAAAATATATTTCACACAAGGTTGAAGAAAAACGAAGTTGGAGTTTTACGGGTTGGAGTTTCACAACGTTTCAGAGATCATTTGTCTCCATCATCAGGTACATTTTGGCTAAAATCAAATTTATTACATAAATATGATTAGATGAAATGAATCTTTTTAAATATCTTGTAAGCAGAAAACATTAAATAATGGAACTTCGTTTTTCTTCAACCTTGTATGAAATATATTTTATTATCACCTGATCTGATTGTCTATAATTAATGGAACCTTTATTTAAGCAATGAAGAATAGACAATCAATAAAAACTGATTAAAAATTCCCTTCCTCCCCCCGCCCCCCCCCCGTTGCACTATTTTCTCGAAACATTTCTGGCGCTCCTAGATAATCCTCCTTTGTTGCTTGTAGTAAACTAGTTTCCCGCGGCACACAACGGCGGAAGCCCTGTTCTGCACTTCTGGTTTGAGCGTTGTCCTGGATCGTGCCGCCTCGTTCGGCTGTTCCCCAGCGCGTGGTGCGGCCACGACTGGAACTGCGACAGGCAAGCCGGACTTCCAACTCTGCCTCATTTGCACGACGTTGCACGACTGGTAGCAGAGGTTTGCAGCCCTAGAAACACAACGATTGTCCACAGAGTTCGCATGTAATGCAGGTTGGAGAATTTCAGGTTTTGACAAAAAAAAGAAAACTAAATCGTCTCCTATATTTCAGTACTATGCCTTCCCTTTGCGGCTCTCACACGCAACCAGTCTTTATAAACCTGATCTCTAAAGAAAGAGAATTTCACGGAGACGTGACGAATTACACTTTGACTATAAAAATACGAAGGATTTGTTTAAAATCGCATCTTAATATTAATGTAAAATGCAACCTGCACCGCACGTCAGGCTTTTTGAATCTATATTGTTAAATAACTCCTAAAAAATGTGTTGTCGGGCATTAGAAATTAAACTTTTGTGGCCAAAAGTCTGAAAGGCACGTTTCTCACATCGTAATCTACACGATGAGATTATGTTGACTATTCTATTACATTTTTACTGGTTCGATGCTGCTCGATTCTCCCCACCTGTTCAGAGTCTGTAGAGTCTGCAACTGTATGTGAAATTACTAATTACTTGATATTCTTTGCGATTGAATTACACCGGTGTACCTCGTTGCTCGATATTAAAGTTAAATAAAAATAGTTTGTATTCACAAGGGTGTATTGTAGTGTTATCATTTACAAGGTGACTTATAGAACAAGTGACGGAGGATAAGAGGGTCTTGGAGAAAAATATGTATTACAGGCTTAATATGGAAATGGCAAAATAAGAAAGAGGGTGCAGTATAGCATGCGAGAGTTCTCGCACGGGTATGCTAGTCATTATTGATATAACGTCACTCACAGGTATAATTTATACTTTATTCAGGATTTTTAAATCACTAGAAACTATTTTAATTCACTATTTCTAATTCACTCTCACTAGAAACTTTTTAAAATCACTATTACTTTCGCATAGAACTCTCCGAGCCGTACTTGCAAAGTTTCTTTCCTGAGCCCTGAACGTTGGCTTCCTGGCCATGACACCAGGTCGTCCAGGGTGGAGCACTAACTGTCGCTCTGCGATGACAGCTTACCGGCGGCACCACTTAAGTTCACCATTGTTGCCACAACCGCGAGCGCCGCTTTCGGAGCATAAAGGGGGAACCTCGGACCATCGTGTGTGAACGCGACATCACCTTCCGACACGCCGTGCCGACACGGCGGCGTCTGCTTTCATAGCGTGCGGATAGTGCGATCTGATGGGGAGGACGCGACAATGCCGTACGTCCTATAGCTGAACAGCCTAGGAAGTTGATGGTATTACAACGGCACATACGTTCTCGTATTGTCGGTAAATGATGCGTAATGCGCGACTTTGTACTTCCAATTTTTCTTATTCAAATTATGAGCAAATTTTGAATAAAATACTTTAACACCATACGATTATACAGAAGAGTGATATTCTGAAATAATATAATTTATTCTCTTAGGTTGAACTAAAAGTACCCGCTGTGAGCGTTTTTATCCTGTAATAGAATAAATTCGTTGTTTATGTTACTGGTATGAACGACTAATTTTTAGATTAGTAGTGGACATTTTGTTTATGTAACAAGAGATTAAAACGGGCTTTATTCAGCGATTGTTTATCTGGGGAGTTAAAAATTATGTTAAGCGTAATTTTGTGTATTGTTGCCGCATTGATGTGTTTGTGGTTTTGCGTGATGTTTCCCTTCCTGGTAGATTTTCCACTGATTCAACTGTGTAATCAGTAAGAAGTTTCTCTGGAATAGTGAACGAGTAACAGTTATTTATTTAACATTGGATTCAAACGATTTAGATTTGAGCGCTTCTGCAGAGGCGCTTAATCTCTTGAATGAACGTAGCTGTTTCACTCCGTATTATACACGATATTTCATTTCTTTCCATGTACTTAAAAAAATCGCTGTATAAGAAAGTGTTGGGGCAGAAATCTTGGTAACAATTTTTTTTCTAAAGGAATATTATCGGATCACGAAAGTATATTTGTCGCTTGGAAGAAATGCCGTACTAATGTGTTATCACAACAACTATTGGATGTGTGTCTCTGTTGATACAGAGAGCAATGAGAAATCTGTTGTTTGTCTACCGCCGTGCGAGATGAACGTAACCCGTTTCCAGAAGCGCTCACACACCAAGATAGCCATTCCTCGTACGCGAAATGGCCGAGAATGGCATAAGGAATAGGTGGAAGCTTAAGGGATTAATGGCCATCCATACCCAACAATCGCGAGATGGGCAGGAGTTTCTGCGGAGTCGCGTAGCCACTTGTGATCAGCAACGCACTTGACGACCTGCGAGTGAGCGGACCGATGTTGGAGGAGCAGATCTAGGGACTGTCGGTGCCTCTTACAATGCTTTGTGCAAAATGTGGGCTGTTCCAAATAATGCGATTTCTTGCACTTTATTATTATTTTTCCTCTAAATCACGACTTAAGATGTTATGTGTCGGCTGAATATAAAATCTACTCCAGGTTGCAACCAGCTACCTAAGGAGCAGATTTAGGGACTGTCCGGTGCCTCTACAATACTTTGCGCAAAATGTGGGCTGTTCCAAATAAAGCTATTTCTTGCACTTCCCAGTCTTTTGAATTACCTGGGAGTTTAGACAAGTTCTTACACAAATTTTGCGGAACAAATCCCAGAGCTCCGATAACTATCGGTACGACCTGTGCTTTTACGCCCCACATTCGGCTGATCTCGATTTCCAAACTCTTGTATTTAAGACTTTCCTCTGCCTCCTTGGTACGACGTTTTGATCGCAAGGTACAGCAACATCCACAAGCAAACACGATTTGTTCTCCAAATCCCGGATGACTATATCCGGTTTGTTTGCTGCTATCGTGCGATCAGTTTGAATTTGTTGGTCCGTACAATATCGTACACAATCCAACAGACGTCACCGGTTTCGGTGAGTGTTCGTACCACTTGGGCATGTGTTCGGAACTTCGAGGGCGGTACAGATCTGCCAGTGGAGGTAGCTACACACCCTGTCGTGTCTTTTCAAGTATTCGGTCTTTGCTAGGATTGGACAAGCTGAGACAATATGATCGATGGTTTCTACGTGTTCCTGACAAATGCGGCATTTATCATCTTGGGAAATTTTGAGAACCGCTTTAATCATAATGTCGTGTTCTCAAGGCCTGATCTTGGGCAGCTATTACTAGTGCTTCCGATTCTGGCTTCATTCTTCCCCTTTTAAGCCACATAAATGATTGATCTTTATTGATCTGTACCTTGTCCATTCTTTTTGGATATTGTCCGTGGAGTGGTTTGTCTCTCCACGATTTCTTCAACATTTTTTGTGTCTCAATTTCATGTTAAGTAGCATCAGAAGTTCAGTGTCTCTGTCATTCTGGTTGTCTTGCTAGTCTTGTTCGCAATGCTTCTTGCTACACTTACAATGCCTCTATTTCCCATTCTTCGGTCAGATTTCATGACCTGCCTCATTAGTGGGTCATCTTGATGGCTGACTACATACTTTCCCATCCGGTTATTGCATTGTGCCAGGAGGCTTCAATTTGTCTCAGGCCTCTTCCTCCTTCCTTACGTGACACATAAAGTCTATGTACATCAGCTCGGGGGTGGGCAACATATGCATTGTAAGCAATTTTCTGGTTTTTCGATCCTATGATGCGAATTTCCTGTTCAGTCCAGTCTACTAGTCCGAAACTGTATTCGGCTACAGGCACCGCCAAACTACCTATTGCAGATATTTTATTCCTTGAGTTCAGAGCGGACTGCAGGACAAGTCTCACTCGTCTATAATACTCTCTGCGAATTCTCTCTTTCATTGTGTCGTTCGAGATGGTCTCACATTCTTCAATGCCCAGATATTTGTAAGTTTTACCTGGCTCAAGATCTTGAATCACAGTGTGTCTATCAACTTCAATGTTCTCGGACGTGGTCATTTGCCTCTTTTTAAGTTGGCTTTTGCACACTTGTCAAGACCAAACTTCATGCAGATGTCATTGCTAAAATCATTGATGACAGACAGCATTTGGGAGAGAATCGCATCATTCTTAGCAAAAACTTTAAGATCATCCATGTAAAATAAATGTGATACAGGCATTTCATCACCATGGAGCTTGTAACCAAAGTCAGTGTGCGACAGCTGTCTTGATAGAGGAATCAAACTAATGCAAAAACAGCAGAGGGGATAGTGAATCTCCTTGAAAAATTCCCCTGTTAATCTGAATACTTCTGGTTTCTACTACTTCCCTTTCCGCTGTGGATTAGTAACCTGGTACTCCACGACTTCATACTAGCCTTGCAAAACTCAACAAGTCTAGGATGAAATCGATAGATCTCCAGGGTCTTCAAAATCCATCGTGTGGTACACTGTCAAAGGCCTTCTGGTAGTCAATCCAAGCCATGCTTAAATTACGTTTTCGTTTCTTTGCATCATTCAAAATTATTTTATTCAGAAGCAAGATTTCCTTACAGCCATAGGAACCTTTACGACATCCTTTCTGTTTAACTGGCAACAGATGGTTCTTCTCTAGGTGCCTATACATTTTGTCAGCAATGGCTGCAGTTATAAGTTTTGTACATTACTGGCAAGCAAGTAATTGGCCTGTAGTTCTTTGCCAAAGAGCTGTCTCCTCCTTTGGGTAGCAAATACGTAATGCCGGCGTGAGCCATTCGGGGAGTTCGTTAGGGTTTTCTAAAATTTTATTAAAGCCTTTGCAAGATGAAAATGTAGTGCTGTTAATTTCTTAATCCAATAAATCTGGATCTTATCAACCCCAGGGGGATTTCAGTTTCCCATGTTCTTAATTGTTGGCATAGGTCCTCTTTCGAGAATCCTTGAACATGTTCCACTGTTTCCACGAGTCCATTGGCAGCATCAACTTCAGATTGGAGCCACGATGCGTCTTAGTTGTAGAATCTGGTTTCCTCCCAGATTCCTGCCCAAAATGTTTCGACGTCATCTTTGAAGGAGGGGCAGCATTGCCATTCGGTTTTTCAGTCAGACTGCGATAGAATCTCTTCGCGTCTGTTTTCAAACAACCCGTTTCTGTACACGGAAATCGTTTCTACGTTTGTACCGTCTTATTCGTTGAGCCCATGCTTGGATTTTTTCTTTAGCTTTTCAGCTACCATTAGCCTTGTCGTGTCCATTGTCAATTAGGTATTTTTGTTTAACATGGATTTTTTGTTGACTTTATACGTGTGGTTTGGACTTAGAAGATGCCTCGGCTAGGAGTGATATTTCACGCCGTGTGTGTCGGCTATCCGTTTCATAATTCTTTTCATCCACGGAGGTACGGAGCTTTTTACTCTGTCTGGCTGTCGGCCCATCGTTTCTTGGCTGGTCCCAAGATTATCTGAGATACTAGATATCCAGTTGCATACACGATGTGATTGATTTCAGTAATATCTAGATCTCTACTTGAGGTCTGTACAACCTCATTTAGACAGATTTCCGCTGTTTCCTATCACTCTCTTATCTTTAGCATTTTCGTAATTCTCCTCAACGGTGCACGAGATTCGAATGGAAGTATACGAAACTCGTTCTATCTCGCGTCGGAGGAGGTCCCGCATCATGTCCTTATCGTGTGACTCATGGCCAGATGAATTTTCACCACTGACGGATGTTTCATTTGGAGAGAGTGAACCTTGAGTGGATCATCGTTTTCAGGGATATTAGATGGTTCTAAATGTTCGTCATGTGGATGGTTTTGATTGATGAACATACTCTGCGTTTCTCTGGATGTTCTGCAAGTTGTTCGCTGTGAATTTTCCACTGCTGTATGTATCGTCGTTGACTGGCAAGCTTCTTTGAGTCTAGGGTAGGTCTCATATTGGGTTCGCTCTCTTCCATATCTTAAAACTTCTATTTCTGAGCCCCCATTTTTCGCTTTTGCAAGTAAAAGCCACATCACTCCATTAATTCATCCCGGGTCATCTCTCTGACGATGGCTTCGAGCTACTGCCGGCTCTGGGTCCCTGGGACTAACATCCGTGGGATGCCAGATGTCACAAGGTGACATTAGCTCGGTTCCTCAGCAGGTATGGGACATTGTAGAACAAGGGCACGTTAAGTTTCATTACATTGCTTGTTCTATCCATTTTGCTCATTGGTTTCGAATGAAGATTCGCAGGACGCAAGTTCGAGTTCACAGATCACAACTTACCCTCGGTTGTTTCCTGCCATCCGTTTACTGCGACCCATAGTGGCCTCGGGGCATCCCCCGCAGGGCCCAGCAAGGGTCCCTCCTATCGCCAGTCGGCTTTACTGAAACCCACGGGATTTTCACTGACTGCTGAGGCAGCCTTCCTTCGCTGCCTATGCAAGGTTCGTGCCTCCACTCTAATCAGTGGCCTGTGTGCCACCCAGTTTCTCTCCTGTACCCTCCATGGGCCGACAACACGAAGTCCAAAGGTTCATGACCCTTTCCCTCTCTATTACTTCCCACTCTCTCTCAAAATGGAAGTACTTCTTCGTCTGACCCCTCACCTTCAACCTATTCAGCAAGGGCTACCGACAGTAGCTATGCGTCCACTGACATAGCTCTCCAGGCTCATGGGGGTACTCAGCTCCACCACCACTCCAAGGTCGTGTACTCCCTAGGTGGAGTATATTATTATATTATTATTATTATTATTATTATTATTTTATCAT
>JAHLJT010005437.1:66332126-66345408 GCA_031308135.1 Acheta domesticus | reverse complement strand
CTCTCCGCTCTACTTTACCACTAAAAGCAAAAGGAGTGCTCTGATCTGTCGGCCAGGGGCTCCAAGTGCACCTCAAGTAGGCCTTGCTCCAGACACACTGGTATGCTTGAAAGAGACACTATTCAAAAACGCCTAGACACTTCCGGGGAAATCAAAGGAAACTGTCAATCACGGTCTTTCAATCGAAAAACTGAATTAATTGTCCTCCCCTGACCACATTTCTGGAGAGACTAACATTTCACATTTTTTGTAATGTTATTCATATCCGAAAACACGACTGTCGCATCCAAACGAAGTGCGAGATACCTACATTAGATCAATACGGCCAGGAGAGTAGAAGAGCAAAGAAAAATTGATTAAATAATAAATAAGAAAGTGACATTTTTTCTATAATTGACGACGGACAACTGGTAGCATGGTGTTTGCGAAAAAACAACACTCTCGCCAAAAAATCACCTGTAGAATACAATTGGTGGAATGCGAGTTTTAAAGATGAGAAAAAAGTCATTGCAAAAGGGAAAACTACCTGCGGGAAAAAAAACGCATCCCAAACCCCACGCGTTATAGAGACCTTCTCCCAAAACTGCACGCCTAAATGCTCTGATCTCAGCGAACGGCGAGCTTCCAAAGTTGCCTGAAACATCCCGCGCACCCCAATTTTTTTTCTATTTTTTTATTGCAGAATGAGGTGATTATACACCGCTCAGCCATACGGGTTTTCAGTTGTTAGGAGCGAGCATTTTCAGACGAAAAATATACGAAGGGGGTAGCTACGGCGACCTCCCTGTAACATTATAATGGTTCAGTACGAGAATTCGAGTGGAGGAATACGTATTGGTGACTGGTATTGGGGAGGAACACCCCAAGTAGGCCTCGCTCTAGATACTCTCAGATGCCCCAAACAAACACTTTTCGAAACGCCAAGATACAGCCGGGGAAATCAATGGAGATGTCAATTACGGTCTCATTTCAATTGGAAAACTGAATTAATTCCCCTCCCGTGACCACATTTCTGGGGATCAATATTCACATCTTTTTTTCTCGACTTGAATAAATACTGAGCAAACATATTGGAAGACGCGACTGATCGCACCAAAGTACACAATACAAACCTAAAGAAATGAATAATACGGTCAGGAAAGGAGAATGAGCAAACAAAAATTGATCGGGTCCGTTTTAATGTGTGTGCCCAGAGCAAGGAACTAACTCACTCCCTATTACTGACGACGGACAGCAGTAGCATGTGTTTATACGAGAAAGAAAAAAAAAGCCGAAAACATACATCGCCTTCGGTTTACAATTGTCGAACGCGAGTTCCTAAAGAAGAAAAAACAATCATCGGAAAAAGGAAAACTACCTGCGCGGGGGAAAAAACCGCATCCCAAACCCATGCGTTGTCGGGCATCTCCTTCCAACCGCACTGCCTAATGCCCTGATCTCCTGGTGGGCGGTTCAAAGTTCCCCTCAAACCTCCCCGCGCACACCCAAGCAGGACTTGCCCGACACACGCCGGGATACCTGAGGTGGAAGTTTGTCGGCGCCAAGACGTGTCCGGGCATTTCGGGGCGCGTTCTGAAAGTTGCTCGCCGCACGCCACGTCGTCTCGCCGGTTCACCGAAGCCCTCCCCCTTTTCGAATGCGAAGCGATCCTTGGCAATGTAATCTCTTCGGAAACAGGCCATCTTCACCGGGAGAGACGGCGTGTATAGAGAATTACTAGAGACCGGATTTTATGTAATTACATATTTTTTTGTCTTTCGACTTACCGTTCTCAAAATTGTAATCTTGGCGAATCATAGCCCTCCTAACACAATATCATTTTTTTTCGTTACTAAGTTTTACATATTTAACACCATATTACATATTTTACATATTTTTCTGTTTTCAGAATTTATTTTCTTATTTTATCAATTTTCTTCAATTTAATTGCATATTTTTTTGTGAAATGATGTACTTTTTAAATCGGCATTTTCCCTACATTATTCGGGAAATCTAGGTGTCCAAAACATCATTGACACCGCGTTTTGTGATCTGTAACCTTAAGGTCCGAGAAAATTTGCGATCGCCGACGTGTAACACTTCGATGAAGATGCTACAGTGTATGTTTGCTGGTCGTAGATCACACCAGTTTGTGCGATGGCTTCTATTGCGATTAGTTCGGCTGCTAAACCACGGTCCTGGATTACAACCGATGAAGCTTTTACTACTGACGAGAAAGTCGTATGATGTAAAATGAACATTTTTTTAAAATGGTAATTTTCTTGCTACGTAAATGGTTTTTAATTAGTGAATTTTAATATTACATATTATATCGGATTTTACATATTTATTACATATTCGTACTGTTTTCATTACATATTTATGTACATATTTTGACGTTTAATACTACATATTTTTCCGGCCTGTAGAGTTTACTATGAGTAGAGACCGGTAAAATGTGTTTTATATAAACGTCAAAATATGTGCATAAATATGTAATGAAAACAGTAAGAATAAGTAATAAACACGTAAAATCGTGCATAATTTGTAATATTAAAATACACTATTTATAAAACAAACATTTACAAAATACGAATCTACATATATAAAAATATTCTAAAGAAATTTTCAATATAATACATTCGTTTGGAAATTCAGGTCGAATGTCACGAAACGCAGCGTCAGTGTTTCTTTTCACATCTAAAGATGAAACTGAGAGTCACTGACGCACACTTCCGCCACATTGATTTAACTGAAGCAGGCGCGCCGGACTGTGCAAGTACCCGGCCGCGTCATCGTGTAGCATACCTCGAGGAAACAGCGCGCAGTAATAATGTAAGAAAAATTGCTGACGGTTTTGAAAATATTTTTTTCATAAAATATACGTAATGAAACTGAAGAAAATTGACATAATAAAAATAGTATTTTGTGAAAATGACAAATATGTAAAATATGTAATAAAGTACTAAATATTTAAAAGTATGTAACGAAAAATGTTGATAAAGTGCGATGATTCGCTAAGATTACAATTTTTAGAACG
Source organism: Acheta domesticus (assembly GCA_031308135.1). NCBI lineage: Eukaryota > Metazoa > Arthropoda > Insecta > Orthoptera > Gryllidae > Acheta > Acheta domesticus. The sequence continues at coordinate 66,342,389 of JAHLJT010005437.1, read as the reverse complement.
GTAGAAAGACAAAAAATATGTAATTACATAAAAATCCGGAGAAGGGACCGCTTGGACATCAACTGGCACTGCAATGCCTCCGACCACGAGGTCCTACGGTTCGTGTCCCGACAGCGACAGGATTTTCGACACTTGCTACATGTGAAAGAAAACCTACAATTTATTTCTCAAAAACTGGTGGAATACTACCAAAAACAGTAGTATCTTCCCTGGTTTCTCAGATCAACACTAGGCGAATCCCGGAGCAGTACCCTAACAAACGGGCCACGGACCGCGCGCGATATTTCCTTCTTCTTCCTTATACTATCCTCACACTTTACACACTCACTTACACCATCACGCACTACACGACCACACACGCAGGGAGCTGAGAGCCTTGTCCTGGTCGGGGCGGTGCCCCGTAAGTGGGAGATACCTGAATAGGAAAAAACCCGCAAGCGATATGTAGGTCGGCGCCGGATGTTATAAAAGCCTGCACTACTCCTACGGATTAATGAACACAGCCTTTGACGCGGAAACACAGTTTCAATCAAGCAACGTCAGTTGCCATTTTCATTTGGCAGGAAAATGAGATGATAAAAGAAGTCAATTAATTGTCCATATTTCTCTTTAGAAGGTCCTATTCATTACATGATGATGGACTTGATAAGTGGAATCAATTACGTGCTTTAGGATTCCGAATTCACAGGATCCCAAGACAAAACATGATAATATTGAATAGAGGAGAATAAACTATTTCCAATCTCGAATTAATTTCACACTCTTCACACGAATCGACAATACTGATGGTATTGGATACAGGAGAATATCTTCTTGGGGCAAAACAGCCGATAAAGGACGATTGATTGATTGATTGATGTTTTCGTGCACGCATAGTTTTACGATCATTAGTTCCGTTACCTGCAATGAATGTTTCTAATATTCTGGAAAATTGCGGAATTCCTTCCCCCACTGTATGGTGAGATACGGCGCCATCTACACGTCGGCTTGCGGAGGGCAATGGATGAACAAACCCTTGGAAGCCACTAATGTGGAAGTAAATGTCATTATTACTTTAGTGATAATTTTCTTTCACTGGTTCATTGTGCTTTTTTATTTACAAAGTACAATTGAATACTGCTTACTGCTTTCGTATTCTTTACTGATAAATCAGCTCTATTCAAAGATCGGACTTCCGAAAGAATAACACTTCCCTCAAAGATGTGGAATTCCGTTGAAGGTCCAAGAAAAGAAACAAAATCCTGGAAGGAAAACATTTTTACCAAAAAAAAAAAAAAAGGAAAGAAACGTTGCGATAGCGTGATGACAAGTACGAACCAATTTGCCGGCAACTCGGAAGATCGAAAACAATTTGTAACTACGCCAGCGGGCGGCAGCGGTGCCATGTCTAGAACTAGCACGAGGCGCGTCGAACTTCGCAGGAAAGATAATAAACTCCGCGGGGGCCTATCTGCAAACATGGTTGCGGGCGAAAACTTATAATGTTCCCTTTTTCCTCGCCAAGTTCCCGGCTCACACCACGAGTTTCCTCACCTATCAAGTGTCTCCACGTAGAAAGTGGAGAAGTCCGCTTTCGTGACAGGGTACGGAAGAGTGATGGGGAAAGTCCCAATATAGTGCTCTTCACTTCGATGAGTTTTCTAGATATTTTTATCCTTGGATGTTCCATTTATTACAATTGGAAAACATTGTTTTCGTTTTTTTATCGATCAGAACTAGCAACAGTGAAAGCAATAAAAAGAAACTTTTCAATTGCCAAACCAACTTTCAACTTTAATTTGCTAGGTTGCAACTAAAATCTACTTTTAACAATGATCAATAAATTACAAAAAATAAAAGTTAAAGATCGATAAGGAAATAGCTAATTTTTCACCGTGCATCTTCACGAGCGTATTTAGTAATTTTTTTCTAAAAATACGACAGACGAATCCTTCTCTCACGGTGCATTACAGTAGGCATAAACATTTTATTTGATTCAAAGATGTTTAACAAAAACTTTCTACTAGAAAGCAGATGTCTGCTTTTCGTGACAGGATACGGAAGAGTGATGAGGAAAGTCCCAATATAGTGCTCTTGACTTCGATGAGTTTTCTAGATATTTTTATCCTTGGATGCTCCATTTATTACAGTTGGAAAGCATTGTTTCCGATTTTTTTAAATTTTTGGTGAGCATTTTTTTTTATCGATCAGAACTAGCTATAGTGAAAGCAATAAAAATAAGCTTTTCAACTGCCACGCCAACTTTCAACTTTAATTTGCCAGGTTGCAACTAATTTGCTAGGTTGCACTTTTAAACAATGGTAAATAAATAACAAAAAATAAAAGGTAAAGATAGATAAGGAAATAGTCAATTTTGCCACACGAGCATCATCACGAGAAGTACATAAGACACTTCTGAGAACATGCAGTAATTTTTTTTCTAAAAATATAACAAAGGAATCCTACTCTCACAGTGCATTACGGTAGGCATACACACTTTATTTCATTCAAAGATGTTAAATAAAAACTTTCTACTAGAAAGCAGAAGTCTGCTTTTCGTGACAGGATACGGAAGAGTGATGGGGAAAGTCCCAATATAGTGCTCTTGACTTCGATGAGTTTTCTAGATATTTTTATCCTTGGATGTTCCATTTATTACAGTTGGAAAGCATTGTTTTCGTTTTGTTTTTATTTTTGGAGAGCATTTTTAATCGATAAGAACTAGCTATAGTGAAATCAATAAAAATAAACTTTTCAACTGCCACGCCAAATTTCAACATTAATTTGTTAGGTTGCAACTAATTTGCTAGGTTGCACTTTTAACAATGGTAAATAAATAACAAAAAATAAAAGGTAAAGATAGATAAGGAAATAGCTAATTTTGCCACACGCGCATCATCACGAGAGATACATAAGACACTTCTAAGAACATGCAGTAAATTTTTTTCTAAAAATATAACAAGCGAATCCTGCTCTCACAGTGCATTACGGTAAGCATAAACATTTTATTTCATTCAAAGATGTTTAAAAACTTTCTAAAGCAAAGCAGAAGTCTGCTTTCGTGATGGATACGGACGAGTAATGGGAGAATATAGTGCTCTGACTTCAACGAGTTTTCTGGATATTTTTATCTTTGGATGTTCCATTTATTCCCATTTCCATTTCTTGGAAACCATTGTTTTCGGTTTATTTTATTTTAGTGAGAATTGTTAATCGATCGGAATGAGCTCTTGTAAAAGTAATAGAAAGAAACTTTTCAACACGCACTTCACTTTGTTAGTAACGACATATTTTTATCAATGTTGAATAAATTACAAAAAATAAAAGTAAAAGGTAAATGAAAGGAAGAAAAGTAAACTGCTAATTTTGCCACATCCTAACAAGATGTTGGGCTAATTACTTCGTTAAAACGTTTATGAAAAATACAACACATGAATATGTCACTCGTACAATACATTACAGTAGACTCATCCATATTCTTTCAAAAATGTTTAATTAAAACTTTCTTCTACATATATCTCCAAATAAAAAGACGAAAATCAGCTTTCGGTAAGGTGAGCTGATGTTTTTGGAAGGGAAAATGGTAAAAAGTCCGTAAACACTGCCCCGACTTCCATGAAGGTTTTTAAAACCTTTCTTTTCTTTTTTACACTAGAACTTATTCCTAGCGTATCGCTGAGAAACAGTTCGAAATTGAATATTCATCCCGCATGTTCTCAAATCACTTTAAAACCGCAGCCCTACTAAATGATCTAAGTGACTGAAAGCTACTAAGTTATGAAATACAGCGTGGGGTTCATTATCCAAACGAACACACTATTTCCCATTGCACAGCAGAGTTAATTGAAAAAAAATCATACGGCTGCACCACTGCGTGAGTTCGTGATAGTTGATAGACACTTAGTGCATTACATCTGTTCGAGGTCATTGTATTTTTTCTAACGTGAAATCTGTAGTTATTAATTCGCATTGATCGTTCCTTTGGTGGATTTTGGATTTGTGATCATGTAATTAGGTACGTAATATTTACAGAGACATATTTTATATTATTTAATTGGTATATTGCATTATTGTTATATTATTTAACAATATTATTTTAAAATATAATAATATAAAATGCAAGTTGAACATTCCTTAATAGTTTGTTTAGAGCGTTTCGACTCGATGAATACTAATCATCACAAGCTACCCCTTTGTCCTAACCGAGCCGGCAATGAACGTCGTATGTAGCCTGGGCTGTGGGCTGTGGGCTGGGCTGTGGGCTGTGGGCTTGTGGGCTGTGGGCTGTGGGCGTGGGGGTTTGGGGGTTGGGGGGTTGGGCTGCGCTAAACCGGACTCCACGTACCGTTGGGGAATGAATGATTAACTCCGTTCCCCCATCCCCAGCTGTCAATCCCTTAGAAATTTTAAACAGACTGCAGGTTATAATTTAAACTAATATATGCTTGCCCGTTCTATTGTTTTTGACAGATTATAAATTAACAAGTAGGCTTCAGTTCACCATCTTCAAAAGAAGTGATTTTTTTATCTATATATTCAAAAACAGCTTTTAAATGAGCGCGCCTGTAAATTGTTCGTAAGTGTTTGCTGTGTTTTTAATTAGGAGAGGTTAATGAAAAGTACCGAAGACAAATAGATTGAATGTGCGTGAACGTTCACCCACCAATAAACTAAATGTTTCAATAGCTAAAGTTCCATAAAAAAGAGAATCCACACTTTTGCATACTCCCCAATTCACCATTCCCGGAATAAATGTTACGACGCTGTCTCATACTTCATGGTTACAAACTGCCACTTCGAAGTGGGGTATATGGTATTACCGCCGTGACACTGAATAAAGAACTGTTCGTTTTAAATGGTAATGAAAGACGACATTTTGGGAAGGGACGCGTGTGGCATAAAAACACAAGAGTAACGTTCTTTTTTAAACACCTGCTTTGCATTATGACGTAAACTTTACGAGGTGCCGCCGCTTTTTTTTTAATACTTTGCTCTAGTAGCTTTCCCGTTCTGACACTAGAGACTGTGTCATCGGGAGGTTCGTCGGAGCAGAAATGAGTTGACTCGTGAAGAAACTTACGAATTCACACGTGATGTGAATATGAGAAATTCTACGAATACCGGCGGTTCTAATTAGGAGTTAACTTAGGAATTCACACCGCGTAGGATGATATAAAATTATCTACGGATCCACGACGGGGGGGAAGGAGCTTTTTTTATCCATGATGGTGGAATTTCTGCTTGCAGACATTTGTATTGATTGATGTTTCCAGGCCCGACAACTGCTATGGCCATTAATCCCGTAAGATCAGTGCTTGTTTTATCGTGGGAGGTAGCGGTGGTCTTCCCCCGTGGATGGTGGTATCAGGCGCCACCCTTGACGGGTTTTCCCAACCACGTATCACCATGGCACTGCCCTCACTCGGGACAGGATCCAAGCTCAGACTCATTTCCTGTAATGTTGGTAGTGTGGTGCATGGGTGTGTACGTAAGGAGTGAGGGTAGGGCAAAGAAGAGGAAGGAAAGATCGCGCGCAGGCCTTGGCCCGCCAGAGTACCGCTCCGGCATTCGCCCATCAACAGAGATACCACGAGAAACCACCGATCAGAGAAGCGGACTACTGGAATTCTCCTCCAGACAGTGTCTGAATTCGACCCTACCTAGCTTTATATCTAGTGTCGTCTCATGGTCAGGACTAGACCAGAAAGCCAGGTATGTAAAGTTAATTCCCGGTCAACGACTTTTTGACGCCAAGTGGATTGCCGATATGAACGGCCCGCAACAGTAAACGACACCCTCCAAGAAGCCTTTTATGTCGATTTGCAGGTACATCTCCCCCTCCAGGTAGATACTGGTCTCCCGACGTGTGTGATAGTTTAGTGCTTATTAGTGAGTGTGTGTGTGTGTACGGGGTGAGGATACGACAAGGAAGAGGAAGGAAAGATCGCGCGCGGTCCGTGGCCCGTTTGTTAGGGCACTGCTCCGGCAATCGCCTGGTGTTGATCGGAGAAACCACCGAAAACACCCGATTAAAGCAGCCGGCCGCTAGGATTCTCCTGCGACCGAATTCGAACTAGCTGTCTAGCTAGGGACGGGAGGATTCCTAACACTAGCTAGACAAGGGAGCAAGTTTCCATCCACAAGTTTTCTTTACGGCCCATTCCCAACCTTGTGTGCATCGCACACACAATGTTGCGATCGGGTATGCAAGGTTAACTCCCGGTCAACGACTTTTTGACATAAATTAGCAAATCCACCCCCCCAAAAAAAACTAAATAAAACTTAGGGCTCCAACGTGCCAAGTGGATCGCCGATATGAACGACCCGCGACAATAAACGACATCTCGTGGGAAGTCCTTTATTTCGATATATATATATATATATATATATATATATATATATGTGTGTGTGTGTGTGTGTGTGTGTGTGTGTGTGTGTGTGCGCGCGCGCGCGCCCGTGTGTGTGTCGATATGCAGGGTTATCCCCTTCCAGGTAGCTACTAGTCTCCCAACCTGTATGGTAGTGCAGTGCATGTAAGTGTGAGTGTGGCAGGAAGTGAAGATAGGACAAAGATGAGGAAGGTAAGATCGCGCGTGGCCCGTGTGTTCGAGTGCTACTCCGCCAATCATCTATTCAACAGAAATACCATAGGAACCACCGATCAGAGAAGCCGACTACTAGAATTTTCCTTCAGACATTGTCTGAATTCGACCATCATAGTTTTACATCCAGTGTCGTGTTATCGTCGGGACTAGACCAGGAAGCCGGGTATGCAAGGTTAACTCCCGGTCAATGACTTATTGACATAAATTAGCAAATCCACCCCCCCCCCAAAAAAACTAAATAAAACTTAGGGCTCCAACGTGCCAAGTGGATCGCCGAAATGAACGACCCGCGACAATAAACGACACCTTGCGGGATGCCCTTTATGGAGGGAGGCCGCTCACGGATTGATTGATACAGAGCGGAGGTAAAAACGGAACGTGCGATGCTTCCCGTGGGAGAGACTCCAATTGTTCGCGGAGGAGTCGTATTTTTTCTTTTTTGGCGGAGGGGTTGGCAATTCTGACAGCCGCCACGCTCGCAGATTTTTTTTTGTTCGGGAATGATACTTCACTCACGGCGGCAAAGGCAGGGGCTGTCTCTCATTGCGTCAAATGGCAGGCGCGGCGATGGCTGAGGCGGCGGAGAGCGGCTACGGGAATAACTGCCCAGATAAACCTGCGTCGAGTGAAAACGGGCGCGTCGCTTGATCGATGGGCGGAGCCAATCCTCTCAGAGCATAAAGGGGACGCGCTTCGGAAGGTTTCTCGTTGCATTAACTGTTTCAGGCTACTTCCTGCGCAGGAAACTTGAATGGGATGATCTTGGCTGTCCGGGTGACGCCGCGTCGAAGGCTGAGTTGCCGACGTTTCGACCATCTTATCGTGGTCTTCCTCAGGGCTGGAAATTTCAACCAACTCAGCCAACTCAGCCTCAGGTATAGCTGTCCCACCGAATTGATATATTATTATAAATATAGTTTTCATTCACAATGAACTAAAATGTATTTTATTTGTTAACTTACAGTTAATACGTATAACGAAAACAATTGACACGTTAAATGACTTTCGTTATTACAAAAAATGTATTTCTCGTATCACCTGTATTTCTCGTATCACTGGTTCGGAGGGTGAATGAGCTCATGAGAGGCTCATGAATATACCATTTTAATAAATTAGAGATAAGTATCATTTCCTTGATAAATGCCGCAGTTTGATCATTCGCCATTGAAATATTGATAAAATAATAATAATAATAATAATAATAATAATAATAATAATAATAATAATGATAACAAACATAAAAACGCAGACTAAAGAAAAGAGAGATAACGAAAAAATGAGGAAACCAAAAAAGATTATAAACAATTGAATATCATAAAAAAGTAGAAAATTAAAAAAGTGACGAAAAGAAATTTCAGGTAAGCAACAGCGGTAGGAAAGAGGAGAAAAATTATACGAAGGGGACTACATCCCAAATGAACAATATCGTAATTTTTTTTGCGGGAAAGGGGAAGCGAGTAAACCATAAGGTCCGGGGGGGGAGCAAACACAAGTAAGTAAATGAAAAAGAGGAAACTACGTAAAAACAGAGCAAGCCGGTTCGTGTAAAGGGCAACGCACAGTAGATTACTGCAGAATGCAAAACAGCACAAAAATAAAACGCATCAAAAAAAATCTTTAAAAAACCCGGCGAGGGTGCAGGTGGGGGAGGGGGGCGAGACCGAGAGACACGAAAGAGTGAAGGGAAGGGCGAAAGCGACGACGGAAGGGGGGTGAAGTAGAGAGAGAGAGAGAAAAAAATACGACGCAGGAGGCATCACGACGCTCAACGCTCCCCTTGTGTGGGGGCAGCTAGGGATCAACCGGAGAACGCGGACAGGACAAACTCGGGGGCAGTCATGTACAGTGGGTCAGACACAACATTTGCAGGGGCGAAATTTCGAGAGTGAGTTAGTGTCGTTGTTTAGGGATGTGTCAAACGCTGAAGAATTTGTCCCGCAACAGTAGTGCATGTAATATTCCGTGAAGTGGCTGTGTTCCTCCTCTGCAGGAACGTGATTTTCGGCGCCCACTTTTGCTTCGCGTCGGCTTGAGGGGTTTCCGAATCCAGATATCTCTCCCATAGACAAGGGAGAACCAGCCCATCATTCTGAGGGGGGACCGTCGTAAATATTCGTTAAATAACACACATATTTGTTATCATATTGTATAACATATATTTACTGTGTAGATATGATACTATACAATATGATTGTTTAAATAATTAGTCATTCGAACGTAAATAAATATTTAAATCAATTTGCCAAATAAATGAAGGTAAACGAAAACTCTAGGCCGTTTTGAGAGGGGTCATGCCCCCATGGATCCGCCTGTGCCCATAGGGACATATTACAGTCCCTCCCTTGGGTGGCGGCTAAACATGGTCGATAAACCGTGATCAAGCGGAGGTCGCGGACAGAACAGACTCAAGGGAAGCAGGGCTAACGCGTGTAGCAGATACTTAATCTGCGAGGGGAAAATTTCGTGAGTGAGTGATTTTTGTTTGGGTATGCGCAAAATGCCGATATGTCATTAGTGGGGCTAGGATTTTGATGACCTAAAAACTACATAAAAATGCCCTAAAAAGAGCGCACGTATGCCCTAAAAATCCTTAAAAATGCCCTAAAACAAATCCACTTCGTGATTTTTACCCTTCAAAATATTTCGCTCTTCGGTTAAGCCCAATAACTTGCCATAATAAAATATTTGGAATAAATTGAATACTGTAATTTTTTGTTGAAACGTCAATGTTCCACTTTCATACCAGACTTCGCGCTGGCTTTGCTTACGAAACAATAATCAGTCCACAGAAGTGTCTATACCAAAGACATAAATTCCGAAGATACAAATTTTAGGGAGCTCTCTACTTCCTCTGCCCTCACTCCATTGCAAACCGTTGACAATGCGTTGACAGGATCTAGTTACTTTTACGGGATAACGCTTAGGGCAGCGAGAGCAACGTTTTCTTATTAGAGTTGAGCATGTAAGTACTAAAAAATGAAATAACACTATGGGAAAACAGTGAGAAATTACCAACCAATGACCTCAACATTTAAAAAAAATGCTTTTTCAACGAAAAAAGACGAGAAAAAAGACGCAAAATCATCAAAATCCCTAACCCTCGTCATTTAGCCCCATGATAGTAGTGCATGTGATATCTCGGGAAGTGGAGATGTTCCTAATCTGCTGAACGTGATTTTCGGCGACGCCCGCCGTAGGCTGCACGTCCGCTTGCGAGGTATCTCCTCCAAAGGGCCACATTATAGTCCCCCTTCCCCGCCCATTGCGTGGTGAGCGAGACGGCAGAAAGAGATGAAGCGGAGGACTGCGCACAGATCACGGTCGTATCAGATGCGAGTAGTGTGGCAAACGCAAAGTCTGCAGGGCCGAAATTTCGAAAGTGACTTTTGTCCCCGAAAAGGGCACCAACCCAGCTGGAACAAGCTACGAAGCTCCTGGCAAGGGTGAAAGGGTGGTAAGTGTAGTGTAATCTGTACATATGTACTGTGATTTTTCTAACTTTGCTCCTCAAGGCCACTCAAATCCCATCTTCGCGATGGAATATGTCACGGTATTTCGCATCTTCCTCAGTCGTTCCGCTAGATTCCGCATGATCGCGACCGTATCAAGCAATGCTTGCAATCATACGACTTCTACCGGCAAAGACCGAGAAAGACGCGAAATGCCGGGACTTATTCCA
>JAHLJT010005437.1:66302105-66332026 GCA_031308135.1 Acheta domesticus | reverse complement strand
ATTGTTAATTGTTTCGCTTTGTACATCCCTGAACTTTTTGAACTTTTAAGGCTGGCTATTGATTTTTTCCAAGAGCCTAAAATTATTCTTAACTTTTGGAGGTGTTTCAGATTTTTCCTAAGTTTTTTGATTTTGTGGTGTTATTCCCCGTAAGAACCATGTTATTGTTTCGCTTTGTAGCAGCCGTGATTTTTGGAATTTGAATGCGGGTTGATTTTTTTCCAAGAGCCTAAATTATTCTAACTTTTGGAGGGTTTCAGATTTTTCCTAAGGTTTTTTGATTTTCGTGTTATTTCACCCGTAAGAACAATGTTAATTGTTCCGCTTTGTACAGCCCGGAGTTTGGTTTTTGAATTTGAAGCTGGGATGATTTTTTCCAAGAGCCTAAAATTATTCTTAACTTTTGGGAGGGTTTCAGATTTTTCCCAAGGTTTTTTTTTGGTGTTATTTCACCCGTAAGAACCAATGTTAATGTTCGCTTTGTACAGCCCTGAATTTTTAGAATTTGAAGGCGGGGATGATTTTTTTCCAAGAGCCTAAAATTATTCTTAACTTTGGGAGGGGTTTCAGATTTTTCCTAAGGTTTTTTTGATTTTGGTGTTATTTCACCCGTAAGAACCAATGTTAATTGTTTCGCTTTGTACAGCCCTGATTTTGGAATTTGAAGGCGGGGGGTTTTTTTCCAAGAGCCTAACATTATTCTTAACTTTTGGGAGGGGTTTCAGATTTTTCCTAGGTTTTTTGATTTTGGTGTTATTTCACCCGTAAGAACCAATGTTAATTGTTTCGCTTTGTACAAGCCTGATTTTGGAATTTGAAGGCGGGGATGATTTTTTTCCAAGAGCCTAAATTATTCTTAACTTTTGGGAAGGGTTTCAGATTTTTCCTAAGGTTTTTTATTTTGGTGTTATTTCACCCGTAAGAACCAATGTTAATTGTTTCGCTTTGTACAGCCCTGATTTTTTGAATTGAAGGCGGGGATGATTTTTTTCCAAGAGCCTAAAATTATTCTTAACTTTTGGGAGGGTTTCAGATTTTTCCTAAGGTTTTTTGATTTTGGTGTTATTTCCCCGTAAGAACCAATGTTAATTGTTTCGCTTTGTACAGCCCTGATTTTTAGAATTTGAAGGCGGGATTGTTTTTTTCAAGAGCCTAAAATATTCTTAACTTTTGGGAGGGGTTTCAGATTTTTCCTAAGGTTTTTTGATTTTGGTGTTATTTCACCCGTAAGAACCAATGTTAATTGTTTCCGCTTTGTACAGCCCTGATTTTTAGAATTTGAAGGCGGGTGATTTTTTTCCAAGAGCCTAAAATTATTCTTAACTTTTGGGAGGGGTTTCAGATTTTTCCCTAAGGTTTTTTATTTTGTGTTATTTCACCCGTAAGAACCATGTTAATTGTTTTCGCTTTGTACAGCCCTGAATTTTGAATTTGAAGGCGGGGATGATTTTTTTCCAAGAGCCTAAAATTATTCTTAACTTTTGGGAGGGGTTTCAGATTTTTCCTAAGTTTTGTTGATTTTGGTGTTATTTCACCCGTAAGAACCAATGTTAATTGTTTCGCTTTGTACAGCCTGATTTTGGAATTTGAAGGCGGGAATGATTTTTTCCAAGAGCCTAAAATTATTCTTAACTTTTGGGAGGGGTTTCAGATTTTTCCTAAGGTTTTTTGATTTTGGTGTTATTTCACCCGTAAGAACCAATGTTAATGTTTCGCTTTGTACACCCTGATTTTAGAATTTGAAGGCGGGGTGATTTTTTTCCAAGAGCCTAAAATTATTCTTAACTTTGGGAGGGGTTTCAGTTTTTCCTAAGGTTTTTTGATTTTGGTGTTATTTCACCCGTAAGAACCAATGTTAATTGTTCGCTTTGTACAGCCCTGATTTTAGAATTTGAAGGCGAGGTTTGATTTTTTTCCCAGAGCCTAAAATTATTCTTAACTTTTGGGAGGGTTTTCAGATTTTTCCTAAGGTTTTTTGATTTTGATGTTTTTTCGCCCATAGAACCAATGTTAATTGTTTCGGTTTTACAGCCTGATTTTTGGAATTTGAAGGCGGGGATGATTTTTTTCCAAGAGCCTAAAATTATTCTTAAATATTGGGATGGGTTTCCAGATTTTACAATTGATTTGAAAGATAGATTCTGGGTGGGCGCTGCGAGCTTTAGACTAAAGCTACAGCGCCCACGTTTTGGAAATCCAGAGGAGCCTAAAATTCGGAATAGGCATTAATTAGCCTAAAAATTTTCCCACAATTTTGGATATGTTTGGTTGAGAGATTGGTTTTTTCTGGGCGCTGCTAGCTTAGATGCTTGGTATTAGAAGGGGGAGAGATGGGCTCTGAAAACAGTCGCTTGATTCATTGATTGTTTCTACTACTAACAACAAAGGTCACGTAAGTGTAGTGGTATTTTTATCGCGGGAGGTGGCGGTGTTCTTCTGCCGTTGACTGACGAGATCCAAGCGCCGACCTACATGTCGGCAAGCTGTGTTTTCCCAAACCAAGTATCTCCTTCCAGTAAGGCACCGCCACAGCCGAGATACCATCTAAGCTCCCGACTGGTTTTCCCCGACATGAGTGGTGGCAGCAGCCACGGTGGCTGTGGTAGTGGTGATGGTGACGGCGGCAATTGTGGAAGATAGGGGCTACGGCGGTCGTGGTGGCGATGTATTTTTTAGAGCGGGGTAGGGATGACGACCAGGGGTATCCGCCACTGGTTGGGTGGGAAGCTGCCTTATTTGAGCGTTATGGTGGTGGGGGCAGATGGTAGTGGTGGGGGACAGAGAGTATAAGTGGTTGGGGGATGCAGAGGGAATTATGGGTAGGTCCGCCCATTGTTGCCCCATCCTGCCGCGCCATCTATAGCGTCTTTGCTTACTAAAAACAAAAAACAATTGAAAAGATGTGCCTGTCCAAATGTGCTGCCATCTGACGAGAATAGTGAGCGAATGCTCGAAAGTCCCCCAAAGATTTGAAATTCTAGTTGAATAACGACCACGATATGGTATAAACCGTCCTCTCGGTGCTTGTTGTGGTTCAACGTTGCGTGATGGTGCTCCTAATTTTCGAACAGGTTTTGAAGGAATATGCCGAATCTTCGGCGTTGTTCTGTTCCCAAATGCCATAATAATCGAGTGGGAGACACGGAAAATACAAGAGTTATAGTATTCCAGAAATTACGAAGTAAGTGATATTCATGTTTTGCATGATTCGTGTTTAGAATGTTTTCATATATTAGGATTATTATTTACTATTATTACTGTAATATTTCCGTCATTTTTTTATAAAGTCATTATTTTGTTTGTAATAACATTAAATTGAATATTTGTTTTACGTAGCAATTTATATATTACAAATATTATTATAGGTTTATGAAATAGCTGATGGCCATTAGGACCTTACGCTAACTTCTGGTCCATAGAGGACATTAACAAGAAGGTATGTGTGCATGGGAGCACATCTTGTCAGAAATGTTGACAAAAAAAAACAGCTGTGAAGAGTGCTGACTATGCCCTGAGGTGCCCAATGGAGCGCTTAGGGAATTTACAGAGAGCTTGCCAGCAAACAAGCGTAAGTGACATACATTGATCTGTTTTGATATGTAGTAGTAAGACAGCTTTGAAATTTGTTCTGCTCAATCAATTGTCTCTATTCGATTTGCAGGACCTGTCCTACATATTGCAGCTACCATTCATTCATGACCTGGTGAGTACAGAAACCTCGATTTATGAAGTTGAGATAGCACTACATATCTTGAATTTCAATAACACCTATTTTTATATTACAGACCGCTCCCTATCTGCTGGAAAAGAGAGAGCACGACATGCTAGAAGTGAATTCATTCCAGCAATGATACAAGTATAATAATTGTATCAATGTATAATGTAACAATTTTGGTAATCTCTTAGTATTACTGTGTGGTAATTTTGGAATTTAAGTGATATTCCAAAGTATGTACATTGTTGCTCATGGACTGTTCTGATCAATAATTGTCTGTTCAGAAGTATTGACACGTTTTAAAACTAGTTAGTATCACAGAAATGTATTCTCCACCAACCACATGTGCTGGAGTTTGAGCGTCAAAGGTAAGTTCAGTGCATGTAGTTGGAGGTTATGGATATTTTCCACAATCATAATGATAATTTTGCATTGTTCCAATACTGTTGCTAAAAAGAATGTTATAAATGTGATACAAATCGTGTGTAAAGATGGAATATGTATGTGTTGAATTAAGTCAGCGATCAATATGCCTTAAATTCAGAATTTCAAAGAGCCAGTGTTGTTTTTCTTTCAAAATGTTCTTAATTAAAACTGCTACAGAGCTAAATTGTCACAGAGTTATGCATATAAATATTTTTTGAAAAGGACGTTTTGAAAGAGTGTACTTTTCTTGCATCCTATCTATATAAATAGATTTATATGTGAACATTCTCTGTGGGATGATAGAGTAATAGAGAGTATAATGGCACAAGTACAAGTTAGCCAATGGTTGAAAAATGAGAATCATTTGTACATGTTAATCATTGGTAATGCCCCTCCATTAGTATGGCATCAATGTGTATCAAAAATTGCTCACATGACTGGAACAGACAATAGTGAAAATCTTTTCTTAATATTGAAGACCTATTCAGTACCTGTTACAAATATTAAGTAATTCTTGGTAAATGATCTATCTTCGGATTTTCATCTGCCATACATAGTAACTTGCAGTTCTTTTGGACATCAAAATATTATCTGAAATACTTGAATACCAAGTGAAAGCTATTACCCAAACTGTTTCTGAGACAACTCAAGTTGAAATAGATTCAGTAAAATTTTTGTACTCAATGCCTTTTGCTGGGATTGCACTTGTTTCTTGTAACATGCTTTAATATCCAATATTGCTTTTGCAAAGAAAGAAGAAAAAAGCGGTTTAAGATAATTTTTCCTGCAAATTTTCACAATAATTATACATTCAAGTTACTGGACTCCATGATGTTGGTATTTGAAACAATAGGCTAAATATGATTAGTAATGTAAATAATAAGAAAACATCCAAATGGGCATGGTTAGTTCTCTTACATACAGGGATGATCTACCAGTGATAGTTGAAGGTGTAAGTGTGTTAAATATTCTGATATTTGCATTTTACATAATGTGTTGAACAAGAATGTAATATGTGCAAATATGTAATGCATATGAATCTGAAAAAATGGCATTTTTGGAGGATAAGTTTCATGTGTGGAGGCTTTAATTTTTTAATCCGCTAAGGATGGTAACTTTTTCCTCCGCTGGTTGACTTGTTGATTATGTAAGGCTCTTAGTATAACTATGGCATTGTTAGTAGGAAATGTATCCAATTTTCAATACATATTTAGATTTTTAAGATTTCAATTTTCTGTGAATATGATATAATATTGTATTGAAAAGTAATTTAATTCGGTTACATTTGATTGTTCACAGCTGTGTTATTATGAGTAGACACGAGTTTCACATTGGCCAGTGTACATCCCCTTATTGCAAATAACAGAAATATTCATATATTGGAATATACTTATTTTTAATTAAGCATTTTTAGAACATTTGTTAATTCGAGAGCTATAACAGACTTATTTAAGATTCATATCTGTTTTAATTTGTGCATCATCAACTTATTTTATATCAATATATAGTAATTTTTGTAAACTTATATAATATGATTTATGTAAACTTATTTAATGTCAGTAATTTTAAGCACACAAATGTATATATTGTGTAGCTTAATATATGTAGTAGAGGACTCGATTGACTAAAGTGGTTTTTGTGGATATTATAATGCAAATGAAAATTAATGTTAAGTTAGTTTTGAATTACATTAAATTCATGACCATGGAATGTTTGTTAACGAGACAATATTAGAGAAGTAGTGGTCACTAGATGTATATTGGCAATTTCAATATCCATGTGTTTGGTCCACAGCAAAGTGAGTTGATTTGTATATATATTACGTGGATTGTTTTTGTAAAAATGAATGAAGTTGCTTATTTAATGTATGACTAAGTACTGTATGTTTACATAATTTAGAAATAAATATTGTGTATATGAAATTACTTTTAGTTTGCATCTCCTTCACTAAACGTTCCTTCATTGTCTTAGAAATGCAAAATCCTATTAATTATTGGCTTCAAAATTGCCCAGCGCATTCATTTACTTAAAATACATTCTAGTGGTATAAAACTATGGCCGCCATATTGAAAAATTGCTAAATTAATGTAATTTCAATGTCCCGGTTCATGCCTGCCCTCAATTTCAATTGGTAGACTGCCTTTCGCCGCTTATTGGCTAGCTGGGGCACACAATGGCTGCCACTTTCTGATTCGTGCTTCTGTCAGAGTGGGGGGGTTCGAATTTCTCCCTCCAAGAAAATAAGGAGTTCCCTATAACATGTAACTGCCAACTCTGACTATACTCTCTGATGATCGACTGAGGCGGTAATAGGTGACGATTGGAGGCGGTAATGGAGACAGTAACGTGAGGTGTGGTTTGGTAGCGGTCGTGGTGGCGGTAGTGATCGTGGTGGCGGCAGTGATCGTGGTGGCGGCAGTGATCGTGGTGGCGGCAGTGATCGTGGTGGCGGCAGTGATCGTGGTGGCGGCAGTGATCGAGGTGGCGGCAGTGATCGCTGTGGCGGCAGGTGATCGTGGTGGCGGTAGTGATCGTGATGGCGGCAGTGATCGTGATGGCGGCAGTGATCGTGGTGGCGGCAGTGATCGTGGTGGCGGCAAGAGATCGCGATGGAGGTAGTGATCGTGGTGACGGTAGTGATAGCGCGGCGGTAATGGCGGAGGCAATGACAGCGGTGATGGGGGGGTGACGGAGATAACGGTGATGGCGGCGGTGATGATAGTGGTGGCTGCAGTTACGGTTGATGGAAGTGACGGCAACGGAAACGATCGCTCTACCGGAGACCGTGGCTACGGCGGTGGCAACAATGGCAGCCGACGGACAGCGGTGATCCCAACAGCGGAGACGGCAGCGACGGCAGTGGCGCTCCCGTTCCAGCGGTGTCGGCGGCGACGCGTCGCCCCGCGTGCATCGAGAGCCCCACATCGAGGCCGTCCGATCGACTGGCGCGTTCGATATCGACTGCAAGGGCTCGTCGGCGGCGATGGGCCGTCCCGGGCGCCTTGGCCCGGCCCCCTGGGAAATAGGCCCGCCGGCGCGACCAAGGCCCCGCCCACGCTCGCGGCCAAGGGACGGAGGGGGCCCTGGAGGAGATTGAATCGCCGGATGAACTGTAACTGGTATTTCGTCACTATCGTATTAACGAGTTATGTTTAGAGGACCGGATTTTTATGGAATTACGTATTATTTTTGTTTTACCGTTCTCAAAACTGTAATCTCGGCGAATCAATTTTCTTAACACAATATCGAAATTTTTCCTTACATATTTTTACATATTTAGTACTGTATTATATATTTTACATATTTATTTCTCTTTTCACAATATATTTCTTATTTTGTCAATTTTCTTTCATAGTTTTTTTTTTATGAAAAGCAGTATTTTCCAATATTATTGGGGAAATCTAGGTGCCCAAAGTATGAGTTTTATGATCTGTTACCTTAATTTCCGAGGAAAATTTGCGATCACCGACGTGTATCACTTCTATGAAGATGCTATAGTGTATGTTTGCTGGTCGCAGATCTCGCGAGTTTGTGCAATGGCTTCTATTGCTATCAGTCCGGCTGCTACACTACGGTCCAGGATTACAATAGATGACGCCTTTACTACTGACGAGAAAGTGTATGATACAAAATGAGCATTTTGTCTAAATGTAATTTCTTGCCATTCTCTTTCTTTTTTAATTAGAGAAATTTAATATTACATATTATATTCGATTTTACATATTTATTACATATTCCTACTGTTTTCATTACACATTTACGCACATATGTTGATGTTTAATGCTACATATTTTTCCGGTCTCTAGTTATGTTGGTTCAAGGCGATCCGCTATGTCGACACTTGCAGAATCAATTTAGAGTGTGTCATACAAGATTTAGTGGTAATCGAAACATTAACATAACTTTTAGAGATAATTATAAAAATGAACAAATGATAACCCATATTTTAAGCTGAAGTCTAAGTAAAGCCATGAGTAAATCTTGGAATAAACAGTAAGTAGAGATCGTCCGTAAATTATGGAAGCAAATTTGGAGTATTTTGAGTATCCCCTCTCTTTCCTGTAACTGTAAGACGAGACCGAATCACGGGAATGAACAGTAACTGGCTTTTCTCCACTATCTAATTAAGGAAGTTTTATTGTTTTAAACCGATCCGCTAGAATGACATTTACAGAATCATTTTACAATGTATATCGAGATCGCAATATACACCGTACGGCGAAATATTACAGATTCATTTCTTACTTTCTGAAATCACAGTTAAATACACTCTCTGTTGTCCTGATTATTTCTCAATAAGCAACGGAAACAGCGAACGTAACTCCTGCGTTACGTTGAAGTATTTTGAATACCCTCTCTTCCTCCTGCAACTGTAAGACGAGACCGAATCACGGGATGAACAGTAACTGGCTTTTCTTCACTATCTTATTAACGAATTTTTATTGTTTTATAACAATCCGCTAAAACGATTTTTGCTGCAGTAAAATCACCTCCTTCGTCTCCTCAGCAGACTGCAGCAACTTTCCGCGCCTTTCTTGCCAGACTTCATGGAGCGCCGTCTATCAGTCAGCCGCCTCTCGAAGGCTTTATTTTCTTCCTCCGACACCCTCCCCCCCCTCTCCTTGGCTTTCGCACGCGCCAAAGGTTGGCAGTCGCTCCCCGCGGAGCCATCAACCCGCTCAGCCCCCCGCCGCGTCCTGCCAAGTTGGTATCCCTGCTGAATTTTGCATGCGCCCCCGCTGCCTCGTATACAGCTCCTCCTCCTCCCCCACTGCTCAAGCTTTACCGCGCGCTGGGGCCCCCATGTATTGTGCATGCGCCGGTGATGGGCTGGCTGAGGTGAAGGCAAGAGAAATGGGGGAAGAAAGCAAGAGAAATGCGAGAGTAGAAAAAAAGCAGATCAGACGGACACAATATAAAACAGAAGAGTAAAGAAAAGAATAAAGAGGAAATAGAACATTAAAGAAGAAAATCAGGAAGCAGAGTGTCAAGTGAAGAAAGAAATGAAAAGAGGGAAAATAAAAGGGAATACGTGAGTAAAGATAAGAAGAAACAAGTGGAATGTACTTCGAAAAAAAACCAGGAGGAAAAGGTTGAAAATGCACCGATGATGGGCTAACTAAGGTGAAAGCAAGAGAAATGAGGGAAGAAGGCCAGGAGGTTGAGAGGGTGGGAAAGAGGAGGTCAGATAACATTATATAAAAGAGAATAGAACAGTAAAGGAAAAATAATAAACAGAGGAAATAGAACATTAAAGAAGAAAATGAGGAAGCAGAAGAGTCAAGTGAAAAAAGGGAAACGAAAGGAAAAGAGGGAAAAGAAAATTCATGAGTTAAGAAAAGAAGAAAGGACGTTTTGAACGATCTGAAAAATCTCAAAAGCAAAAGGTCGAAATTTTGTACAAATGAAAAAGAGAATTCTGGAAGCAACTCTGGTATTAAATATCAATATTAAATTAACACATTTCCCACTAAATTAATTTCATATATTCCATAAAATTTTTCTCGCTCTTAATTAAAATTCAAACAAAACCAAACATTCTGTGACAGTGAATAGGAATTTGTGGAACAAACTCCCCCGGGGATTCTTTAAATTACAAAAAAACACATAAATATGAAAGACTTTTAAGGAGAATATCCCAGGTTATAATTTCCTAAATTAAACCTCTATAATTTTCATGACCACATCATTCCCATGTAATATGAGATTAAAACTGGTAAATTTAAGAAAATAACAACACTTGGAAAGGCCAGACAAAGATAAGTATATTTACGTAATATGAGATCTAACCTTATTCGATTCGTGTAATGAATGCTCTCGGATGATCAGCAGTTTCTCATAGTTTCTCCGATCAACTCCAGGCTGGAATGCCGGAGCTGTATCCTAACAAATAGGCCACGGTTCACGCGATCTTTCCTTCCCCATCCTTGTCCTATTCTCACCCGTTACTCACACACACGCGCTCTACCCACACATGTCTGGAACTTAAGAGCTTGACCCGCTGCTACGAGATAATTGGTTGGGGAAAATCCCGCAGGCCGACGTGTAGCTCAGTGCCGGATTTCACCTACCAGTGGGAAAACGCCGGCACCTCCCGAAAAAAAACAAGCACTACACTTTCAGGATTAATGCTTATAGTCTTCGACGCGTCTAAATGCACGAAATTATCAAAGAATTGCACTATTCACTGGAAGCATCGCCAAGTTAACCTCACAAATGTCGTTTAAAAAGGGTAGCTACAAATTCTGTCCCACACTAGGGTTGCAGCTTTGAATCCCTCATGCAGCGTGTGTGTTGACGTCACGTGATCGTGGGTTGTTGAAAACGCAATCCCAAATATTAGCAATGCGTAGTCGAAAGTGCTCAAGACAGATGCGAAAAGTGGCCTTGCATGACAGTGTTAAACTGCACAACGATCAATCACTCTCTTATCAGACATCACTGGCGTAACAATTGATTTCACATCACACGTTCGACATCACCCGATACTTCCCATCATCACCACATGTACGTAATAAATTAATGGATTAGAAAAAATATGAGGATACCAAACAAACACTGCACTGAGTAAAAAGTAAAACTCCACACAAACTTTAGCACATATGGAATTAAATGCATTCGATGGAAACGGGAAATTATATCTATTATGCTAAACTGATTCCTGATTAAATGAATCGAGAGTGCAGCTACGAGAATATTCTTAAAGTCCGTGGTGAGTGTTTGAGCCTTTTTTTCTAACCACCTCTATGCATTATACAGGAATCTGCAAACTAGTATTTTTCTCGGTGAGTATTGTATTTTAGATTACCGGACATCATGCGTATGGGGAAAAACAACAATAATCCAGATATCCAGGAATCAGATTGTACAGGACAGGAGAAAAGAAATTGCCCAAGAGTGAAGTACCATATTTGTACGAACTCATTTTTGAGCTTTTGCGAAAGTACGAACTCCATCGTTACGATAAAGCTCTACTGGAAATCAAACACATCACGAGAATTGTCGGGAATAGTCGTGTCGCTTGTGTCGAGTACGATATACAGTAAAAGGAGTTTGTTCTCAACTTAGCAGCAGAGGTATGCACGCTAACTCTGAATTTTAACCATGAACAACATCTTGTCGGTAGACATGTCTAGTTATGGATGTATACGTAGAAATCGCAGGCTACGATTCCCAGAAAAGGTAGAACACGAATCGCCGTAACGACGTGTATTAATCAAAGATACAAAAGTGCACACCCATTCAACACAATACGAGACTTCATAATATTCGTAATGTTGTTTCTCTGTGGCAACCATACTTCTGCCTCTTCCACCACGCGGCGCCGTCTTAGCCCAACACCGCGCAAGTCAAACATCAGATCCCACATGGATGAGCATTATGGATAGTTTTGAAGTATATTAGTAGTTCGCACTGCCGCAATTCACTGCGCAGAAACTACTTAGAATTATCATAGTCTTAGAACGAACATATAGTGCAAAACGTCAAACGATACAGGTGATGTGATTGCATCTAAACTCGCCGCGCTAAAACTCTGAAATGAAAATTCCCAAATATCAAGCAATTCGATATACCAGGAGAAGAGGGAAGGGCGAAAAAATGAACATTAATTCGAGATGTTACGGAATGCGGGTTATCAAAGTTTCATTGTACAGGAAAGGGCGAAAATAAATAAAAATTCGAGATATCAGGAAATTCGAGATATTAAGAAATTTGAGATATCGGCGTTCCATTTCACAGGGAATGCGGAAAGGAAATTAAAATTTGATACATCAAGGAAGTCGATTTATCAGTAGAGACCGGAAAAATATGTAGTATTAAACGTCAAAATATGTACATAAATATGAAATGAAAACGGTAAAAATATGTAATAATATGTAAAATTCGATATAAGATGTAATATTAAAATTCTCTAACTAAAAACCATTTACATAGCAAAAAAATTACATTTAGAAAAACTGCTCACGTTCACTTCACACAACTTTCTCGTCAGTAGTAAAAGCCTAATCCATTGTAATCGAGCACTGTAGTTTAGCAGCAGGACTAATCAAACTGGCGAGAGCTACGACCACCAAAACATCCTCATCGAAGTGTTACACGTCGGCTATCGCACATTTTTCTCGGAAATTGAGGTTAGAGATTACAAGACGCGGTGTCAATGATATTTTTGGACACGCAGATTTCCCCAATAATGTAGGAAAAATATGGATTTCCATACAAAAAATTTGGAATTAAATTGAAGAAAATTGATAAAATACGAAAATATATTGTGAAACGGCAAAATATGTAATATAGAACTAAATATGTAAAAATATGTAACAAAAAAATTCGATATTGTGTTAGGAGGACTATGATTCGGGAAGATTACAATTTTGAAAACGGTAAGTAGAATGACAAAAAAAATATGTAATTACATAAAACTCCGATCTCTAGTTATCAGCGTCCAGTGTACGAGGCAAAAAATGAACATTCATGATATCAATGAATTCGAGTTATCAAGGTCCTAACTGATTCCCTTGTTGTCAGAATCCGCCGCCGCCAACATCAAGCACGTGGCGCCCCTCCAATGCAGGCGTTGCAGCTCATAAGGAAACGCGCGTGTCAGCACAAATCCTCGCAGGAGGACGGGCGGGGCATCGACCGGCGAGGGGGCGAAGCGCACAGCCGGAGCGGCGTCCTCCCGCGTTCCCCTGGCGCCGGCGGCGACGTGGGGCTTGAGGCTGTGTGTGGGGCTTCTCCCCACCCACCCACGTGTCGCCCTCCAACGCAGCCCCGCGACGGGAGACACATACCGCGACTCGGGTCACATACATGCCACGGAACTATGGCCGGCGCGAACGACTAGACGGTTAGCGGAGCGGGGAAGAGTGAGCACAGGTGTGAGCGTGGGTGGAGACGAATTGGGCGGGGAACGAGTGAATGGAAACGATGGGTGGAGACGAATTGGGCGGGGACGAGAGAGCACGGCGGATGTGGGTGGGAAAGAACAAATACGGATACGGGTTGAGAGAGACCGGTTGAGAGAGACGGGTTGAGGGAGACGGGTTGAGGGAGACGGGTTGAGGGAGACGGGTTGAGGGAGACGGGTTCAGGGAGACGGGTTGAGGGAGACGGGTTGAGGGAGACGGGTTGAGGGAGACGGGTTGAGGGAGACGGGTTGAGGGAGACGGGTTGAGGGAGACGGGTTCAGGGAGACGGGTTCAGGGAGACGGGTTCAGGGAGACGGGTTGAGAGACACCGGTTGAGGGAGACGGGTTGAGGGAGACGGGTTGAGGGAGACGGGTTGAGGGAGACGGGTTGAGGGAGACGGGTTGAGGGTAGACGGGTTCAGGGAGACGGGTTCAGGGAGACGGGTTCAGGGAGACGGGTTGAGAGACACCGGTTGAGGGAGACGGGGTTGAGGGAGACGGTTGAGGGAGACGGGTTGAGGGAGACGGGTTGAGGGAGACGGGTTCAGGGAGACGGGTTCAGGGAGACGGGTTGAGGGAGACGGGTTGAGGGAGACGGGTTGAGAGAGACCGGTTGAGGGAGACGGGTTGAGGGGAGACGGGTTGAGAGAGACCGGTTGAGGGAGACGGGTTGAGGGAGACGGTTGAGGGAGACGGGTTCAGGGAGACGGGTTCAGGGAGACGGGTTCAGGGAGAGACGGGTGGAGAGAGACCGGTTGGAGGGAGACGGGTGAGGGAGACGGGTTGAGGGAGACGGGTTGAGGGAGACGGGTTGAGGGAGACGGGTTGAGGGAGGACGGGTTGAGGGAGACGGGTTGAGGGAGGACGGGTTGAGGGAGACGGGTTGAGGGAGACGGGTGAGAGAGACGAGTTGAGAGAGACGAGTTGAGGGAGACGGGTTGAGGGAGACGGGTTGAGGGAGACGGGTTGAGGGAGACGGGTTGAGGGAGACGGGGTTGAGGGAGACGGGTTGAGGAGACGGGTTGAGGGAGACGGGTTGAGGGAGACGGGTTGAGGGAGACGGGTTGAGGGAGACGGGTTGAGGGAGACGGGTTGAGGGAGACGGGTTGAGGGAGACGGGTTGAGGGAGACGGGTTGAGGGAGACGGGTTTGAGGGAGACGGGTTGAGGGAGGACGGGTTGAGGGAGACGGTTGAGGGAGACGGGTTGAGGGAGACGGGTTGAGGGAGACGGGTTCAGGGAGCGGGTTCAGGGAGACGGGTTCAGGGAGACGGGTTCAGGGAGACGGGTTCAGGGAGACGGTGTTCAGGGAGACGGGTTGAGGGAGACGGGTTTGAGATGAGACGAGGTTGAGGTGAGACGGGTTGAGGGAGACGGGTTGAGGGAGACGGGTTGAGGGAGACGGTTGAGGGAGACGGGTTGAGGGAGACGGGTTGAGGAGACGGGTGGAGAGAGGACGAGTTGAGAGAGACGAGTTGAGGAGAACGGGTTGAGGGAGACCGGTTGAGGGAGACGGGTTGAGGGAGACGGGTTGAGGGAGACGGGTGAGGGAGACGGGTTGAGGGAGACGGGTTGAGGGAGACGGGTTGAGGGAGACGGGTTGAGGGAGACGGGTTAGGGAGACGGGTTGGGGAGACGGGTTGAGGGAGACGGGTTGAGGGAGACGGGTTGAGGGAGGGGTTGAGACGGGTTGAGGGAGACGGGTTGAGGGAGACGGGTTGATGGGAGACGGGTTGAGGAGACGGGTTGAGGGAGACGGGTTGAGGGAGACGGGTTCAGGGAGACGGGTTTCAGGAGACGGGGTTGAGGGAGACGGGTTGAGGGAGACGGGTTTGAGAGAGAGACCGGGTGAGGAGACGGTTGAGGGAGACGGGTTGAGAGAGACCGGTTGAGGGAGACGGGTGAGGGGAGACGGGTTCAGGGAGACGGTTTCAGGGAGACGGGTTGAGGGAGACGGGTTGAGAGAGACCGGTTGAGGGAGACGGGTTGAGGGAGAGGGTTGAGGGAGACGGGTTGAGGGAGGACGGGTTGAGGGAGACGGGTGAGAGAGACCGGTTGAGGGAGACGGGTTGAGGGAGAACGGGTTGAGGGAGACGGGTTGAGGGAGACGGGTTCAGGGAGGACGGGTTCAGGAGACGGGTTCAGGGAGCGGGTTGAGGGAGACGGGTTGAGACGAGACCGGTTGAGGGAGACGGGTTGAGGGGAGACGGGTTGAGAGAGACCGGTTGAGGGAGAGACGGGTTGAGGGAGACGGTTTGAGGGAGACGGGTTCAGGGAGACGGGTTCAGGGAGACGGGTTCAGGGAGACGGGTTGAGGGAGACGGGTTGAGAGAGACCGGTTGAGGGGACGGGTTGAGGGAGACGGGTTGAGGGAGACGGGTTGAGGGAGACGGGTTGAGGGAGAACGGGTTGAGGGAGACGGGTTGAGGGAGACGGTTGAGGGAGACGGGTTGAGAGAGACGAGTTGAGAGAGACGAGTTGAGGAGATAGTCTCCCACTTACCCACTTACTGAGCCTTCCAACGCAGCCCCGCGACACGAGACACATACCGCGGCGTGTGCCACGGAACAATGGCCGGCGTGAGGTGACTAGGTTAGCGGTTCGGGGGAGAAGCGAGTACAGGTGTGCGCGGAGACGAGTGGGTGAAGACAAATTGGGCGGGGACAAGTGGACGGAACCGAGTTGGGGGGAGGGGGTCGAGAAAACAGGAGGAGTGGGTGGGAAAGAACAAATACGGATACGAGTTAAGAGAGACGGGTTGAGAGAGACGGTTGAGAGAGACGGGTTGGAGAGAGACGAGTGAGAGAGAGAGGAGTTGAGGGAGATAGTCTCCCACTTACCCACTTACTGCGCCTTCCAACGCAGCCCCGCGACACGAGAACATACCGCGGCGTGTGCACGGAACAATGGCCGGCGTGAGGTGACTAGGTTAGCGGTTCGGGGAGAAGCGAGTACAGGTGTGTGCGCGGAGACGAGTGGGTGAAGACAAATTGGGCGGGGACAAGTGGACGGAACCCGAGTGGGGGAGGGGGTCGAGAAAACAGGGAGGAGTGGGGTGGGAAAGAACAAATACGGATACGAGTTAAGAGAGACGGGTTGAGAGAGACCGGTTGAGAGAGACGGGTTGAGAGAGACGAGTTGAGAGAGAGGAGTTGAGGGAGATAGTCTCCCACTTACCCACTTACTGCGCCTTCCAACGCAGCCCCGCGACACGAGACACATACCGCGGCGTGTGCCACGGAACAAGGCCGGCGTGAGGTGACTAGGTTAGCGGTTCGGGGGAAAGCGAGTACAGGTGTGTGCGCGGAGACGAGTGGGTGAAGACAAATTGGGCGGGGGACAAGTGGACGGAACCGAGTGGGGGGGAGGGGGTCGAGAAAACAGGGAGAGTGGGTGGGAAAGAACAAATACGGATACGAGTTAAGAGAGACGGGTTTGAGAGAGACCGGTTGAGAGAGACGGGTTGAGAGAGACGGGTTGAGAGAGACGAGTTGAGAGAGAGGAGTTGAGGGAGATAGTCTCCCACTTACCCACTTACTGTGCCTTCCAAACGCAGCCCCGCGACACGAGACACATACCGCGGCGTGTGCCACGGAACAATGGACGGCGCGTGAGGTGGACTAGGTTAGCGGTTCGGGGAGAAGCGAGTACAGGTGTTGTGCGCGGAGACGAGTGGGTGAAGACAAATTGGGCGGGGACAAGTGGACGGAACCGAGTGGGGGGAGGGGGTCGAGAAAACAGGGAGGAGTGGGTGGGAAAGAACAAATACGGATACGAGTTGAGAGAGACGGGTTGAGAGAGATCGGTTGAGAGAGACGGGTTGAGAGAGACGGGTTGAGAGAGAACGAGTTGAGAGAGAGGAGTTGAGGGAGATAGTCTCCCACTTACCCACTTACTGCGCCTTCCAACGCAGCCCCGCGACACGAGACACATACCGCGGCGTGTGCCACGGAACAATGGCCGGCGTGAGGTGACTAGGTTAGCGGTTCGGGGAGAAGCGAGTACAGGTGTGTGCGCGGAGACGAGTGGGTGAAGACAAATTGGGCGGGGACAAGTGGACGAACCGAGTGGGGGAGGGGGTCGAGAAAACAGGGAGGATGTGGGTGGGAAAGAACAAATACGGATACGAGTTAAGAGAGACGGGTTGAGAGAGACCGGTTGAGAGAGACGGGTTGAGAGAGACGAGTTGAGAAGAGGAGGAGTTGCGGGAGAGAGTCTCCCACTTACCCACTTACTGTGCCTTCCAACGCAGCCCCGCGACACGAGACACATACCGCGGCTGTGTGCTACGGAACAATGGCCGCGTGAGGTGACTAGGTTAGCGGTTCGGGGAGAAGCGAGTACAGGTGTGTGCGCGGAGACGAGTGGGTGAAGACAAATTGGGCGGGGACAAGTGGACGGAAACCGAGTGGGGGGGAGGGGGTCGAGAAAACAGGGAGGAGTGGGTGGAAAGAACAAATACGGATACGAGTTGAGAGAGACGGGTTGAGAGGATCGGTTGAGAGAGACGGGTTGAGAGAGACGAGTTGAGAGAGACGAGTTGGAGTAGAGACGAGTTGAGGGAGATAGTCTCCCACTTACCCACTTACTGTGCCTTCCAACGCAGCCCCGCGACACGAGACACATACCGCGGCGTGTGCCACGGAACAATGGCCGGCGTGAGGTGACTAGGTTAGGCGGTTCGGGGAGAAGCGAGTACAGGTGTGTGCGCGGAGGACGAGTGGGTGAAGACAAATTGGGCGGGGACAAGTGGACGGAACCGAGTGGGGGGGAGGGGGTCGAGAAAACAGGGAGGAGTGGGTGGGAAAGAACAAATACGGATACGAGTTAAGAGAGACGGGGTGAGAGAGACCGGTTGAGAGAGGACGGGTTGAGAGAGACGAGTTGAGAGAGAGGAGTTGAGGGAGAGAGTTCTCCCACTTACTCCACTTACTGTGCCTTCCAACGACGGTCACCCGCGGACACGAGACCACATACCGCCGGTTCGTGTGCTACGGACACAATGGCCGGCGTGAGGTACTAGGGTTAGCGGTTCGGGAGAGAAGCGAGTAACAGGTGTGTGCGCGCGAGACGAGGTGGGGGTGAAGACAAATTGGCGCGGGGACAAGTGACGGAACCGAGTGGGGGCTGGGAGGGGTCGAGAAAACAGGGAGGAGTGGTGTGGGAAGAACAAATACGGATACGAGTTAAGAGAGACGGGTTAGAGAGAGACCGGTTGAGAGAGGACGGGTTGAGAGAGACGAGTTGAGAGAGAGGAGGTTGAGGGATGAGGACAGTCTCCCACTTACCCAGTCTCTAACTGCTGCCCTTCCAAACGCACGCCCCGCGACACGAGGACACATACCGCGGCGTGTGCCACGGAACAATGGCCGGCGTGAGGTGACTAGGTTAGCGGTTCGGGAGAAGGCGAGTACAGGTGTGTGCGCGGAGACGAGTGGGTGAAGACAAATTGGGCGGGGACAAGTGGACGGAACCGAGTGGGGGGGAGGGGGTCGAGAAAACAGGGAGGAGTGGGTGGAGAAAGAACAAATACGGATACGAGTTAAGAGAGACGGGTTGATGAGAGACCGGTGTGAGAGAGACGGGTTGATGAGAGACGAGTTGAGAGAGAGGAGTTGAGGATGAGAGTCTCCACTTACCCCACTTACTGTGCCTTCCAACGCAGCCCCGCGACACGAGACACATACCGCGGCGTGTGCCACGGAACAATGGCCGGCGTGAGGTGACTAGGTTAGCGGTTCGGGGCAGACGCGAGTACAGGTGTGTGCGCGGAGAACGAGTGGGTGAAGACAAATTGGGCGGGGACAAGTGGACGGAACGCAGTGGGGGGAGGGGTCGAGAAAACAGGGAGGAGTGGGTGGGAAAGAACAAATACGGATACGAGTTAAGAGAGACGGGTTGAGGAGAGACCGGTTGAGAGAGACGGGTTTGAGAGAGACGAGTTGAGAGAGAGGAGTTTGAGGGAGATATAGTCTCCCACTTACCCCACTTACTGCGCCTTCCAACGCAGTCCCCGCGACACGAGACACATACCGCCGGCATAGTGTGTCCACGGAACAATGGCCGGCGTTGAGGTGACTTAGGTTAGCAGGTTCGGGGAGAAGCGAGTACAGGTGTGTGCTGCGGAGGGAACGAGTGGGTGAATGACAAATTGGCGGGGACAATGTGGACGGAACCGAGTGGGGGGAGGGGTCGAGAAAAACAGGGAGGAGTGGGTGGAATAAGAACAAATACGGATACGAGTTGAGAGAGACGGGTTGAGAGAGATCGGTTGAGAGAGACGGGTTGAGAGAGACGGGTTGAGAGAGACGAGTTGATGAGAGAGGAGTTGAGGGAGAGAGTCTCCCACTTACCCACTTACTGCGCCTTCCACGCAGCCCCCGCGACACGAGACACATAACGCGGCGTGTGCCACGGAACAATTGGCCGGCGTGTGAGGTGACTAGGTTAGCGGTTCGGGGAGTAGCGAGTACAGGTGTGGCGCGGAGACGAGTGGGTGAAGACCGAATGGGGCGGGGACAAGGTGGACGGAACCGAGGTAGGGGCGGTCGAGAAAACAGGAGGAGTGGGTGGGAAAGAACAAATAAGGATATGAGTTAAGGGAGGACGATTTGAGGGGAGACGGGTTGAGAGACATGGATTGAGAGAGATCGAGTTGAGAGAGACGAGTTGAGGTAGATACTCTCCCGCCCACCCTCGTGCCGCCTTACAACGCAGCCCTGCGACGGAGCGCGCTGACGCATACCGCGACTCGTGTCACATACTTCCCACGGAACTACGGTAGATGGCTAGAAGGTTAGCGGAGCGGGGAAAGAGCGAGTAAGGTGTGACCTCGGATGGACGAAAGGGTGGGGACGAAATTGGGCGGGCACGAGTAAACAGGGGACGAGTTGGTGTGTCCAGAGGGCAGGGTCGAATGAACGGAATCGAGTGAGTGCAATTGGGCGGGGAACGAGTGACTCGGGTACGAGTTGGTGAAGTCAACAGGGCAGGCACGAGTGAACAGAGTCGTGTGGGTGGAGACGAATTGGGCGGGGACGAGTCATTGGAAACCAGTGGGTGGATGAAGATTGATAGTAGATAATAGATTAGCTGATTGATACTAGATAATGAACGGATGGGCGCATGAATGCATGGAAGGATAGATGGCAAAATGGACGGATTGATGGGAGGGAAGGGAAGCGCGGGATGAGTGGTGGGTGAACAGACAGACGAGTAGATGTGAGGAGAGAATACTACTAGATGTGAGGAGCGGGGGAGGGGATTGTGCAGTGCACGGACGGGTGAGCTACTGAATGTGTGAATGCGTTTGGTACGGGACCGGACGGCATGGAGCGGGCGGGGACGGCGGGACGAGGGGTTCACGACCGAGCGGATCACGGTGCGGTGCCCCGCGCATGCCGCGCTGCGAGCAGGAAGCAGCAGCGACGATGACACTGAGGAAGGCGGTGGGGGTGGGGGGACACCGGATGAGGTGGCGCTGGCGCCAACGCTGCGGTTGCGTCCACCCGCCGCCACCGCCACCACACAGCGAAGCCAGGCTGTACTCCGGTTTCTCTTTCTTGGAGCGTTGTGAGGGGGCGGGTCATCAAAATGGAAATATCTCACGATATTTTGCGTTGTTCTCGGTGTGCCGTTAGAATTCGCATGATCGTGACGGTATCGAGCAGTACGAGCCATCATGCGATTCTAGAGGCACAATCGAGAACGACGGAAATCGCTGGTTGCGTCAACCGCCGCACCGCCACAGCACAGCGTAGCCACGCGCACTCCGGTTTTTACTTTCCCGTATACGTACGTATACACGGAGTGATATACGTAGTACAGGGAAAGTTATGTAATGCTGCGCGAAAAAATGGCCAATTTTCGGCGGAAAACAATTAATTGCCGGGTCGTGGAAAACGAATAAGTGGATTAAAACCAGTGGCTAAATTAAGAAAACAAAATCCCCTAGGCTAGGTGTAGTCCAGAAACCCTTGTTTTCTAGGTCCTTGATACCGAAAACCAATTGAAAGGAAAACGTCCGTCTGTCCGTCCGTCCGTCTGTTGTCCGTGTGAACACTGCTAGCGCCTAAACCATACGTACGATTTCTTCCAAAATGGTTATTCCCCGGTCGATCTGGTTCTAGTCGAAGCTTTGAGGATTTTGAAAAAGATTCTTCAAAATTTGGGGGTACTTTATATGAAGCCCACCGTGGATTTTCAAAATTTTCTCAATAAGGCTCCAATTTTTTTTCTTTAAATTTCTTGTTCTTTCTTGGAGCGTGGGGGGGGGGGTGTCATCAAGAAAGAAAAACCGAAGGATAGGAATGGCGGTTATCACAAAAATAACCGGTTTTGGGTTCTTGCGGTTTAACCGCAAGGGTATCTTTATTATTTATGTTAAAAGCGCGAATAAACTGAAAGAAGCCATACAGCCTTCGGACGCGAGTGAGGTGTGTATGGTTTTCTGTTGCTACTCAGAAATTTGGGGAAAATACTAAAGACCTAGGGGTAATAACATGCTATGCCACATTTCTGATGAATTGAGATGTTAGTGTATTTCTACGCCCCATAGATGCATATAAATGTTGTATTTTCATTTTAAAGATTCGCCGCAAGATGGCCTAAATTAATGTTCTTTATTCCATTGTGTAGAATGCAATGTCTAAACATTTACTCTCCCTTTTTCTCAGAACTTAAGTATTGTGGCCTCCGGAGATAATAGAAGCGTCTATGATTTCCTTTGATGCCCAGGAATTCAAGGAAAATTGTAAAAAAAAACTAGTGGGGCTGCAATATCACATACTTTCTCGCACTGTGTGATATGTTGTAATTTTCGAAAGACAATTCTAAGAGTTCAACGAAAATGGGAGAGAAAAATCGCTAATCAATCAGTTATTCAGTTCTTCTTTACGTCACTCACAGACAGACCCCTTCGGGGCTAGCGTTTGAGGGAAATGAAATATCAACGCGTCATCGCCCGTTGGCCAGATACTAGCCAATTTTCGTTTCTTTCTAATCTAACAAAAATCTCTAAAAAACCAATAATGAAATATGTTGTTTTAAAACCCTGTAAAGCGTCTAAATTAGATGCACGAAGCTAGTTATTAATTTTCATTGGAAGCTTATACGACTCATTTAAAAACGATTCACAAAATAAATGTTTTATGCACATCCCCCAGCTGTGTATCAAAAAAGCACTAATAGACCTCATGACACGCGTGGTTCCCATGAAGAGGGAAGTTTAAACGTATTCTATTGTATTTAATTGTACCGTGCAATTACGTTCAGGACTATTTAAAAGAAACTGTATACATTTAAAAAAATATTTAATACGCCTGTAACAAGTAATGTACTTCAGCTTCCGGGTCAATGACCCCCATCTCGATCAGGTTTTGTCCAGTTTCCCTGATCCATTGAGCAAATGCTGAGACCCCCCGTCACATACAGTCCACACATACAGCCCACACGTCATATACAGTTTTTACTGTTTTTTGACAAATAAATAAACTGAATAATTTAAAACAGGGTTTCAATTAGAATTCATTATTTCTAACTCCAGCTTGGTTGGTTCATTGTTCGTGATTCCGAGCGCGTCTACTACAGAGGTCATTAGTGGCGTAAGTGTATCACATGCTTTTCTATCGGGAGGTGGCGGTGATCTTTCCCCGTGGATGACGAGATCCGGCGCCGACTTACCGTAACCTAGCGGGAGTTTTCCCCCAAAACAGATATCTCCCACCAGCGGGGCACCACCAAACCGGAACAATCTCTAAGTCCCGACCGGTCTACAGGCATGTAATGATGGTGTAGTGCATGTTAGTGTAAATGTGTGTAAGTAAGGGAGTAAAATGGGACAAAGAAGAGGAAGGAACGATTGTGAACGGTCCATGGCCCGTTTGTTAGGGTACTGCTTCGGCATTCGTCTGGTGTGTAATCGGGAAAGCCACCGATCAGTGCAGCCGGCCGCTAAACTTCTCCTCCGGAGACGACTGAATTCGTCCTAGCTGATAAGCTAGTGTCGAAAATGCCACCGTCGGTACCCGAACCTAGGACCTTCCGGTCGAGGCACTGCAGCGACATCACTTGATGCTCTGAGCCACCTCTCTCGTTTATCTAACACCATCAATGAAATGTGTCAGTCATGCCATCGTTATTAATCGGTACTGTGTTTGCATTCAGCAGGTCATTTTCATATCATGACTTATCCGGTCCACACGAAACTCATATGATGACATATCCGGTCCACACATATATTGCCCACCGTTTCAGAATTCCCTTCTTTACATGTATCAAAGCCGCCTGGAGTACCCAAAGCCGACACCTTCGATTCATTCGGTTCGAAAATTAGCTCGAGCCAACAGCGAGTGTGGCGACAAAAGAGAAAAACGCCGACAAAATTCATCTACCCTACGACAAAAAGAAAGAGAAAAAAAAGGCGGTCGCAAACTTTCAGCCGGCGCCATCTGCAAATTCCACGCCTCTCCCTCGCCCTCTAGCGGTACATAACACAATTAATCAAACACAATTTTTAATTTGTTTCGCGTAACTTCGTCCGGTGGCTAAAGAGACACGACCCTTATCATGGTTCCCTGTGCCAGGTTAAATCCAATTGCGTTCCCGCTGGCCGGGACAATGCGGCTGAAATGTAAGTGAGATTGAGCAGCACGTCCGCAATGAGACGGGTGGATAATATGATCTGTGGGTGAAGCATGTCTGTCCCGCCTTCTATCCCTTCTAGCACGGGTATCACCAATACCGGTTTTTATTGGAATTACTGAAATAAAATTATTGAGTTGCAGGTGTGAACACGGATTTACGAAACAATCGTGTTAATGCTACGGGATATTCGCACGTGATATCTCGCAAAAAAAGCAGGCAATGGACAAAGGGATGGGAAGAGTATTATTAGGAAGGAAAAAAAGAAAAAAATACACCGTACAGTGAGACCTACATGAATTTACACTGCTTTAAATACGTCGATATTGCGATTCTAAAGAGATTGTGGTGTTTGACACGAATTTCCCAGTTTCCTTTCGGGATGCAGAAAATCAGAAACGAATTACCATAGCAGATATAAGATACACAATCCATGATTTGATTAAAAATTATAGTCTCAAATTTTTTAGTACTCTTTCTTCATTACACCACGCACAATTTTTTAATCTTGGTAAAACTCATCCCTTTCCTCGTAGAATTAATTCTAAATTTCCTAAAGATAAATTTCATCCTCCGTAATTTTATTTATTTTCTCTTCTTTTCTATGTTTCTTAGTCTTATATATTTGTCTAATTCTTAAAATTACCTTCATAAATCCTCTTATAGAGGTAACTGTTAGTGTCCAAAAAGACTGTCCATATATTGTAAATTTCAGTGCCCTGAAAGACAAATTGTTGAACAGGAAGTAATAAATTAATTTTAAAAAAATAAAAAAGGTATCAGTTAGGATTACCAACTTAAAACTTATAGCGGCAATAATCGCAACGTGTATCGACTGACATTGTTCACGCCACTAGGTAAATGTGACAAAAGACATTTTTCGATAGTGATGATATCTAATGAACGTTTTTGTGAAGTACCTTAATGTCAATTTCTTTGCAAGTTATAAAGGGAAGAAAAAGAAGATCTAATATTAAATTCGAGGAACATGAACAATAATTCAGAAAATTGACATTTCAAATGAATGTGATCATAATTCCTTCCCAGAAGTGTGTGTATAAACATTGCAGATACGTCGTTGGGTACTATTGCACTAATTGAAACAATGCAATGCTTCTCAACAAACACATAAGCAATTTTAACAACAGGATAAGATAAATTGGACCTGTTTCCACACTTACCGATTCATCTAGCACAATCATCTCACTGTATCCATAGCACATACCTGAAACAAATTTAACAAGAAATTATTAGTACAGATATGTGTGTCGGGACATTGTACTACACATATTATATGACAAATCAATGGTGTTCCATTTGCATTTTTTACATCACATAAAGCGAATCAAGTTTTAATGAACCGTTAACTAACACGATTGAATTTTACACTAATTCTATATGCAGCTGTAATAGTTTAGTGAAGCTAAAATAGTTATTATTAGTAAGAGCGTGCGGTACCTAATTATCAAATTAAAGTGTCATCCATCGTCACCCATCTAATCATGGAAACATCCCATTTCTTATCTTGTAATGTAATTTCTATTTAGAAGACCAAAAAAGTGTATATTCACAGCTCCACAAAACATCCAAATCCTACATGGCGTCACAAGTAGAAGAATTAAACAACAAGTTATCTACTTTCGCAGCACAAATGATGACTGTGATGTTCACAGTGGAAATAAAATAAATCTCCACCTTCCGCTAATTGTGAAGATCTTTGCCAGACCATTTGAAAGAAGGACTCTTCAAGCAAGAATACAGAATATCAGCCAACCCGTTGAGCAAGCGAATGCAATTATAACAGATAACTCACCATGAGAGAATGTCCGGTTTCGAAATACACACTTCTCAAAGTGAAGTAGTCGATTTATAAATCGTTCGATCTCTCAACGAACACCTAACACGCTGTGAACATCACACGTGTTGGTGACAATGACATAATACGCAACGTGCAGTGGCGACATCTGCCGACCAGAATGCGAGTTATGTTTCTTCCCACGCACGCAATTGACAGTGTAATTAATCAACTAACCATCATCCTCGTATGGAAAGCAGAAAAAATACTGAATACGATAAAGCACGCATATTGATGGGCAAAAAATAACTAAAACACTCAAATTTGGTTAAAAACACTTAATACACGAGAGAACTTGTGAGACTAGGCGATGCAATATTCTGATTACGATCAATTTCTCTAAGACGTTCTACATATGACTATTGATCATGAAAGCGATCTTTATGTCGCGAATGAGCCAAAGTCCCATAAAAACTTAAGCCCTGACTTTGTTTTAATATGTTCACAGTGCACAGTTGTGAGGTTCTTTACTCAATTTCGAAGTTGGAATAAGAGAAGAGAAATGAAATAAGACCGGCGACTGAAGTGACGGTTTAGTATCAGGTAAGAAACTACTATATAAAAGAACTTATCCTTATTGCAATTGCAATTGAATTTATTTCTATTTCGTTATAGCTTTTGTTATAACTATTATTCTATTATAATTACTATTACGTATTTCTGCACCTGTCCATGCTGATTTTAAAAATCGTAATACGTTTTGCGAACGTTAATGGAATTAAATTAGCTGTTTGAAAACAAATAAATGCACGTTCAATATACAAGAGATACTATCAACTAATTGTATCATTCAAACGGGAAATATAATAATCGTGCATAAGGCGCCGATTCGCGTAGCCGAGAGTAGTAGCGCCGTAGAGAGCAGTAGTAGCCGCTATTTGTCCCGAACCGAAGAATTGAGGGTTCGAGATCCGCCTCGGGGATGTGTGTGTTTGTGTGGGTCTCTATATGTTCGTGATTGTTCATTTCATTCTTTTTCTTCATTATTATTATTATTATTATTATTATTATTGAAATTGATGTAAATTCTTCCTGTTGATCCTGGTATAATTGGAGGTGTTGATGGTACGAATAAAAATATCTATTTTGACCATATAGGATCAATCAATATTGATTTCAGGAATTAAAACTTTAAAAAAACATTTATTAATGCCTCAACGTTATGTTTAGTACGTGCCTTGTCAAGAGCAATTATGGCAACGGTTGACAATGTTATACAAATTAACATAAAACAATAGAATTTACAATTACTGAGATAAATATTTACATTGCTTTTACATCAAAGCATTACATTTCACAAAAACCTTGAAGGCTTGTCAAATCAAATAGTTACATTAAGGCAATTAAGGAGAGCAGCACATTTACATAGTGTTAAGGAATTATAGAAATTATAAATATTTCGAATAATAGAATGAACATGTGGGATTGGCAAAAAAATAATACAATTATGGAAGTTGGTGGAGTATTAACATCTTATAAATTTGGTTCACTTTTTGTGTTCATCGCATCATTCATTATGATATACAACATTTCGGCAATTAGCCTTTTTGATGTTTGTTTCTCATTATGCAAAATTTTGACTTTATCAATTGCAATGGAGTGGTTAAGTTCTGTCCTATGCTTAGTTGAAGAGGTATGTAAATCTGCGTCTTTGTTGATGTCATATTTATGTTGGTATTATTATTATTGTTGTTTCTTTGCTTTTCACTTCTTTCAACACATGCATCTCGGTTACTATGAACAAGAGATACACGATTCATCTGTCGTAATCAGCACTGGATCAACCATCAAGGTTTAGAAACTTCCTCACGATGTTGCATGTGTCTAGTATGATAATTTTCTGCAGTTGGATGTATAGCCCCTTCTTCAGTTGTAGTTCAGCCAGGGATTCATGAAGGAACTTCGGAATTTCACCAGTGGCACTAGAATAATTGGTACAATAGTCACCTTTTCTACGTCGCTCCAAATTTCCTTTATCTCATTTGCCAATGGTTGATATTTTAGAATTTTTTCACTCCTTTCTTTGAGATATTGTGAGCTAGCGGGACAGCGACATCGATCAGATACACCTTCTTCTTTTTCTTGTCATGCCATACAATGTCCGGTTTATTAGATAATACAGACCTATCTGTTAAGATGGACCTGTTCCAGTACATTTTGTGATCATTTGTGTTATTGACTGGTTCAGGAGTGTATTTGTGTATTATTATTATAATCGGTGTATTTGTGTATTATTATTATTATTATTATTATTATTATTATTATTATTATTTCACCTCACCCCGCAGGGCTAACACGTCTGGGTGTAAAAAAGGAATGAGCACGAAAATGCCGATCCCACCCATAAAAGTCACGTGTACTTACCCTCGATGAATATAACTGAGCCCCGATGGATGTGCACGTTCGCGTGGTCCGAGACGGCCAATTCGCGACAAAAAAATCGTGCGTAATACGTGGATTATTTCAGACACGGCGTAGCAAAACAAGAATAAATGCTAAGGAAATCCATTTTATCATAGTGCATCACTTCAGAATTCCTCAATAATCTAAAGTATGAGGTCTATAATACTTCGCCGTCAACATCTCATCGAAATCGGGAATTTGATTTACGGAAGACGAAGAAAAAAAGAACAAAATACATAATTGTTGTGTAAACCCAAATTCGCGCGCATGTTTTCGAGAAATTAGAATTTTCCAAAGCTCGCGACAAATATTTAGATTTCAATATTTTTGAGAAAACTTTCTCTTAAAGGTGTCACCGAAAGGAATGAACGCATTACAGACAATACATTTACAGCTAATTTCAGGTTAACACACCAAATTCAACTTGATTGATTGATTACTAGTGATTCCGGGCGCCCTCAACTAAGAACATTAGTTCCGTAAGTGTTGTGCATGTTCGTATTTGCTCGGGGAGTAGCGATAATCTGGCCCATCTGGATGGCGAGATCCGGCTCAGACCTACAATTGAACTAGCAGTTTTTTTTCCAACCATTATCTCTCACAAGCGGGCATCGCCTCGGCCGGACAAGTTTGAAGTTCCCGGGAACAGGGTCCCGAATGTGTGGTAGTGTAGTGGCATGTTAGTGTGTGAGTGTGTGTGTGTAAGAGGTGAGGATAGGACAAGGAAGAGGAAAGAAAGATCGCGCGCGGCCTGTGGCCCGTTTGTTAGGGTACTGCTCCGGCATTCGCCTGGTATTGATCGAGAAACCACGGAAAAATATCGACCAGAGCAGCTGGCCGCTAGAATTCACCTCCAGACAGCGACAGAAACTCGACCTAGCAATCTGGATAGTATCGAAAATCGAAGCCCTCAATACCTTCCGGTCAGAGGCACTGCAGTGACATCAGCTGATACCCTGAGCCACGTCTCTCGGTACCATATTCGAGTACCGTATTATTTCTATATACTACGTAGGCTCGTTCAACAACCCATCGCAGAATGCGCGCAACAAAACACAATCGCGATGAAAAAAAAAAAGACACGCGCGAAGCGCGCTTATGCGGCGCCATCTGGTAGCCGCTCGCGCCCTTTCCGGTCGCACGCAATACGCGCGGCAATTAATCACACGCACCGCTTCTAATTTACACATTCATCGCGCTGGCCCCCGCGGGGCAGCGGTGGAGGGCGATGCGGCAGCAGGTGGGGGGGGGGAAGACAAGGGAGAGGGAGGGTCTCGTGTGATTGCGACAGGGTCAGTACAGGGTGTAGGGTCGACGCCACCCTAGCGCTCTGGGCTATACGAAACCACGTACACACACGTTCACGGGCGTATGGCCACGTCGTGCAAAAATGTGACCCTTATTTCCCGAAATAATTGCAGATGAAAGTCGCCCATTCTTTACACATCAATAGTTCATTTAACAATAAATCAAAAGTTGTAGATATCTGAGTTTGAGTAGATATCTCGAATTTGAGATACCTCGAATTTTCTTGAATCTCGAAATCTGCGAATTTGCAATATTTCGGATTTTCTATGAACCTCGATACCTCGATTTGTGATATCTCGAATTTGTGATATCTCGAATTTTCCTTGACCTTGATATCTCGAATTTTCTTGTCTCGATATCTCGAATTTTTAAGGCCAAACAACTCGAAATAAATGGTTCTCGTATTGTATTGATACCTGATCAATCAAACTACGCACAAAATACCGTGCAGTCTGGCAATTAATCAAACACGTATCTTCTCAATTTAGACAGATTTCATCACGCGCTGGCCCCACGGTGGTGAAGTTAAATGCGGCTGTAGGTGGGGGAGTGGTTGTACAAGGGAGGACGGTGAGGGGTCTAGTGATTGCGAGCGGGGGCGTTACAGGGGTGTAGGGTCGACGTCCACCTAAGCTCGCTGGGCGCATGATGGCTTGTTCGCATAC
>JAHLJT010005437.1:66258343-66291946 GCA_031308135.1 Acheta domesticus | reverse complement strand
CCCGCCTCGCCCCGCCAAGCACCCCGCCTCCATCCCCGCCTCATCCGCCTAGCCCCCCGCCCCGTCCCCGGCAAGCCCCGGCCCCACCCCGCCAAGCACCCCCCCGCCTCGCCCTCCAAGATCCCCCCCTCTTTCTCGCCAAGCACCCCGCCTCGACCCCCTGCTTCTCCCCGCCAAGTACCGCCTTGTACCGCCAAGCATCCCCGCCTCGTCTCGCCTCTTTCTGCTGCTCCTCTCCCCGCGAAAGCCCACGTCAGCCACAGAGAGTGGCTCAGGGTATCAGCTGATGTCACTACAGTGTCTGTGGTCCTAGGTTTTCAGTCCCGACGGGGGTAGATTCTCGACAGTAGATTGTCAGGTAGCTCGTTCAGTCGTAAGACGAGAATCCTAGCGGCGGCTGCTTCGATCGGTAGCTTTCAGTGGTTTTCCGATCAACACTAGGTGAATGCAGGAGCAGTACATCCCATGGACCATGCGCGAACTTTCCTTCCTCTTTCTTGCCCTATTATCACCCGTGCTTGCACACACTTACACTGCATTACCCTCCTTGTCGGAGAGGCCAGTCGGGTGCTTTAGAGCTTGTCTGGTTGGGGCGGAGATAACCCCACTAGCCGACGTTAGGTCCGCGCCGGATCTCGCCCTCTAGAGGGCAAGATCACCACCACCGCCATTATCTCACGAGGAAAAAAACATACACTACACTTACGGAAATAATGACCTTAGCAGTTGACCGCGTTAGGAATCACTACGAATCAATCATTCAGTCACCTGAGCCGTGATCGGGATGCCCTGTTTCACCATGCCCCGCCCCGCTGCAACTTACCTTACTCGCCGCCCCTACTCGCTCTGCTCATCCCCTCCCCGCCTTCTCCACCCCTCCCCTCCTCGCCCCCACCTAACTCTCCCCCTCCTCGATTTGGGATCACAACATTCAATACGGTCTCATGTA
This sequence comes from Acheta domesticus, assembly GCA_031308135.1. Taxonomy (NCBI): domain Eukaryota; kingdom Metazoa; phylum Arthropoda; class Insecta; order Orthoptera; family Gryllidae; genus Acheta; species Acheta domesticus. The sequence goes on along the minus strand of JAHLJT010005437.1, from coordinate 66,290,997 downwards.
CCTCTCTCCTTCTTTCCCTACCTCATCCAGCCTCGACCAGTCCTACTTTCCATCATCCCAGACTTTTCCCAACCCCACCGTTTTCTCCTTACCATCCCGCCTCGCCCCCACCTTACTCTCCCCCTCCCCGACTTGGGCTCACAACGTTCGATAGGGCCTCATGTTCTTTCCCTACCTCATCCAGCTCGACCAGTCCTACTTTACGTCACCCAGGTTTTCTCCACCCCCCACCATTCTTTCCTTCCCATCGCTTTGCCTCTGCTCCCTCGTGTCGCTTTCCCTCCCCTCCCACCTATTCTTCCACCCCGTCCCACCCCCAATCATCCGTGAGTAGCGCTCTTTCTGGAACCAACAGCAGCCGCCGCCTCCGCCGCCAACAATTTCCCACTTGCGCCATCCTTTTCTTGAAGCCTCGAGATGAACCACCCCTCTCCCGCCGTCGGCGCTTTTCTTCCCCCCCTCCCCCGTCGCCCCCGCCCCCCGCGACCCCCTTGTTCGAGCAGCAGCTGCGCCATCCTCGCCGTGCCCTCGCCCCGCCGCACCCTCTGACAGCAGCGTGTCGTCGGGAGCCGTTTTGTGGGAAAAAAACACCGGCAAATATTTTGAACTGGGCACTTATTCTGTTGAAAGGAGTTTGTTTGTAAATAATGCTAAACGCCCCGGTGGGTTTGGGTGTGTTATTCATCACGCAGCTGGGACAAAGAAACTGAACGTAGTTGTTGCATTAGCGCGACGTAGTTTTATGGACGTTTTTACGAAATGCGCATTTTCAATTTAATTTATTTTTTTTCTCGTTTTTACATTACGTGTTCTTATAATTTCTGCAATGAGTTTTCGGCAATATTTTCACAAATTTTTAAACTTTCTTTCACGGTGACCATATTCTGCCTTTTCGATAACATCTGAAATATTTTTCGATTATAAAACTTGTTTCCCCCAAATTCCCCGATTTCGTTAAATTGAAGAAAATGAACGAATACACGTTTACAAGTAAACGAAAATAAAATTTGTATTCATGTTTCCATAATCCGTAGTTAAAACCAACACACCATCGTATTCCCATTTTCTTCTAAAACATCGTCTTTCTTTATGATACAAATCTATACATCAACAGCTTGGCGTAATTGTAAGTTGATCAAACTTCTTTCTTTTTCTTCCTTTATATTGTAGGGAAAATATGTGAGTGTTAAATAGGCTGTGTTTGACTACATTGAGATTTAAAAATTATATTTAGTTTTAGAAAATTTCTTTACAAAAAGTATGTCAGAAAATAAAGAATTGTTGTTGATTTTAACTTCACATTTCGCTTTACACCGCCAATAGCGATTCATTTTAGTATATCCCACCTTTTGCTTTCTTTTATATTATTTTTTTCGTTTCCAGGTTTTGTTTCACATAAACATCTTTTTAAATTCCTGATTTCCTTTTTTTTTCTCTGACTGCAAGAGCTTACGTAAAAAGGTTACGAAATACGCGAGAGTAATTTGGACAGAAACCAAGAAAGGACTGTATTTTTTTTTCAATTATACATCCTTACTCCTTACTACTTTGCTGGTGCTTTCCAGTAATGTAGTATCTTCCAAGAAATCGTACGAGCTTTAAGAGCGGCAAGAATAGACTTTTTAGACAACTTAAATCTTGTCATTGTTTGCGAACACAATGGCACTATCAGTTAACTCCAAAAATGCTAAAAATAAAAAAGGAATGTTCTAGCTAATAAATGAATAATAAACTGAAGATAGCTTCACAGAATACATTTCCTTTCTGCACGAAACTGTACATCCGGTATTGATGAATGATTCTCAAATTCAACGCCTAATGAACGTATCGGGAAACTCTTAAGAGAATAAGTTTATTTGTGACTGGCACTCCGGATATGTCCATCAATCATTGAAATATTTCAGAAGAAAAAATCCTGTGAATTTGTCAAATTTCCAATAATTTTTCAAAACCTTGGAATTCCCTCGTATCCGGAATACTGCTGGAATGCTGGGATTAAAAATAATCAGAGGGGAAAAACACACCAGTGTCTTTTTGCGAGTTATTTCACTATCGCGTGGCCATCAATTTGATCTTCTCCAATACCTTCCACTGCTCTTTTCTTCTTTCAATGTTGATGAACATCTTCGATCTCTCCGCCCTCCTCTGATTGGTCCCACCTCCGCCTCTATCCCCCTTCTTCGCCTTACTGTTGTCTCCTCCAGATATTTCAAGAGAGAACGTAGAACATTGAGGGGAAAAGTAACATCCCCAGAAGAGGAGAATAGAGTTCTGGTTTAATCACCTCCTTACTCTTCCTTCCTGCCCATTTTGGTAAAAGTGATTCCCAGTGTTCAGCTTTGTCACTTTTCTCACCAATAATGACGAATGCAGTAGTAATAAACATGCCTAAAATAATTATTACTGTGTAGTTAAATAAAAATATCGAAACGTGACATTCACAAATAATAAAATTCAATAATAAACTAAAACCATGGTGCATTTATAATGAGTCGGTTCAGTTGGAAAAGTATACATTGGCGTGTCTCTCTCTTGTATTACCAATAAAGAATTTCTTTTCCGTTTTCGCATTATATGAATAGATTCCCTTACACATTAGGGAGAGGAACTTATTTTTTTATACATTTTCCAATTTCGTCACAGCTTCTGTCTCATCGAAAATTTGCGTTTTCGAGTTGACCTACAAACAGATTGAACGGACTTACTCGAAGCGTCGTTGTAGACTCGGGAAAAGCGCCCTGCAGTTTCGGAACTTATGTTGTCGCAGACGTTTAGATGAAGAGCACCTCCCTGTTATTCGTGAAAATAATTGTGCATTAGTCCCATTTTCCGTACGTAATTCAAATATTCACTGGTTTTTAGTAAATGTTTATGAATCTCAGAATTTTGTGTTTTACATGTCATATTATTCGATATTTTTTGTATATTTGTTTACTATTTAAAATTCGAAAATGACGTTTTTTGTGTCACTTTAATCACTCTGAACGTTAATGAATTTGCAGGTAGGATCAAAACGTTTTTAGCTCTTTTTTGCTTTCTAATAATATATAAAAGATATGCTATCGATTGGCGCTACATTAATTGGAATTCACAAACAATTTATTAGGTTTAGATTATGAAGGGATCCGCACATGTTCTTTAGGTCTGCTACTTGTAACAAGCAATTTCTCCGACAGACCACCAATGGAATTGGCAAACTATGTTTGAGAGATTCCTTCGTATTAAAAATAGTTTTAAATCAATTTGTTTCTCTAATGTGGTCCGGGATAGGTATCTACCAATTATGGAATCAAACTCTTTCTCAGTGTAGTGCGTTACCGTACGAGACAATTCTCATACGTACGAGTTATGCCGAAGCATTAATGCACTACAGTATCCGTGTTTCGGCTGCCGTGGTCGCGTTAAGGGGCTCCAAACATTCGGCATTCGCCGGGCAGCGAACTACTGCTGGCCCGATCCCGACCAGCTGATAGGTTCGGCGAATGTTCGCCTTCGCCCCCCTTTGATGTGTCCAAAAGACCGACACACGGCGGGTAGGGCGAGCGCCGAATGGTTCGTCATTCGGCAAATAGCTAGCGACCCATCCACACTATTCGTGATTCGACGAGCGGTTGCTCGCTGTTCGCCGAATAGCGAACGTGTTGACGAACTCGAACGCTTCAGTAAAATGCCTATACCGTGGCCACGATATCAAGTTCCAGAAAAACATTTCTAAGAATTAATCAAATATCTCTTAGTAATCAGTCCAAATTGCCAGGCTGCGGACCCATTTCAGATATCCATGGAATGAAGAAAGAAAAAAAAAGAGCAATTGGCTTTCGTTGCCGTCTTCATCCCCCCACCCAGTTATCCTACCATCCCCCTCCCTTTCCCTTCCGTTCCATCTTCTGCGACAAACCTCTGCTGCTCTTTTCGACTCCCGGTGTTGATCGACAACATCGACCTCTGACTGTTTCCATCTCCGCCTCACCCCCGTTTCTTTTCTTCCGCCGTCCTCGTGTCCCCCTTCCACCCCCCGACCTCCGACCCCTCCCCGTCTTCCAAGCAAAGAGGAACGCTCCCCTTCCCCTCTCTCCATCCCCCCCCCCCACTATCTTCTCGGCTTGCGAGGTCTCCTTTGTGTTAGGTCGAAGAGGGACTTCGATTCTGACGTCCCTTTTATTACTTTTTTCCATATACGCTACATAAAGGGAAAAAAAAGTGTTCTCTTGTCAAAAGAGAAAGGAAGCAAAAAAAAAAAAAATGAAAAGGGACTCTCGAGATTTTTATCGGAAGAGCATGTTTTGTTGTCCATCGGGTGACCATATTAAAAACAGCACTCCCCTTTTTCGGTGTTTGTATGTCCCCTCAGTGAGGCCTTTTGTGTGTGTGTGTTTTTTTTCTGTGATTCTAGCGTGTCATATAATATCCTGTCGTGGGTATCTCGCTTCTATCGATGAGAATACGCATTGACGCTGTGCTGGGAGTTACGAAAAGCGGGGATATTCGGAGCTGCGATTTCGGAGTTGAAGTCTATTTTTGCAGAGTGATAAAACGTCATTAATTAACTTTTTTCACTGCTTGTGAAATGGATTTATTTCCATAGTTTTTTATGGCTTATTATTCAGTTATATTTTTATCGGTTTATTGACATCAGGGTGCCGAAACTGCTTGCCATAAACCGAACAAAATGCATGTTCTAAAATAAAAACAACTGGTAGTTTTGTAAATATATTTCGCAATTGTCTGAACCAATGGTAGTTCTATATTTTTTTTTTTCATTTCTTACTGGACTTCGTAGGTTTACTTTTATTTCAGTTGTAGTTGTTGGTTCCTTTGGAGATTGCTATAGTGAAGAAATTATATTTTAAATATGTTTAAAAAAATGATTCATCAGTATCGCTGACTTCATGTACATCTCCTATGTCACATACAAATGAAAATTTATCATTCCGTATAAGTAATGAAAAAGCCTGCGTGCAATCAATTTACGTACGTTTTTTTATTAAATATTTTGATTGTTGAGCAATGAATACAACGTTGCCATCATGACTGCACTGAGAAAGGCGTAATGTACGAAATACATCTGGCCGCGTGAGAAGCCACTAGTCAGAGGGTGAAAACACCAATGCCTTACACAGGATTCGAACCCGCAGCCTTCGCCGCCGCATACTCGCATGCTGCTCGATGCCTCTTATTTATTTATTTATTTATTTGTCAAAAAAAACAGTAAAAAACTGTATGTGATGCGTGGGGAAAGAGATTTATCTGCGCACATTTTCTCGAGGCCCAGAATTTTTTAAAAAAATTGAAAAACTAGAAACAAGAATTTAGAAAATAATTATTATTTCAGAAAAATAAACGTATTTCAAAAATGTTTGTTCCCGAGTTATAGAAAATCAATTTCAACTGTAAATGAACTACAAGCAAAAGGAGTGCTCAACAAAACGTGCGCACAGTGAAGCCACATTTACGTCCAGAAATATCGGAAATATAGAAATATAGAAACGTCCAGAAATATAAAAAAATGCCTCCTACGCCGGCTGCGTGAAGATTCCATTCTCTTTAAACGCGCGCCTGTTCAGCATTTCTAAATTCATATCTCCCCTTTCTAATAACCCAACGATTTTGGTGTGTACGTTCCAACAACTTCATAGAAGCACCGAACACAACGATGAAAACTGCTATGCAATGCAGTTCTGCAGCTTGATTTGCTAGGGATTTTGTGTGTGCGTCCTTTTTTTTATATCCCTTTCATAAACATGCGGGTTTATGCAAAACAAGACCGTTATATGGTTAATTAATATCTCGTAATACGTTTAAAATATGCAGAATATTCAATATCGAATTGTTTCATTATTATGCATTTTTGTCCGTTACTTGGGAAGGACCGAACGTAGTTTTTTCTTTGTTGGGTTGGCAGAACTGTGGTCTTGTTGACAGAGTCAATGTGTGGTTTAAAGGCGAATGTTTCGGACAACGTTGGTTTGGCCGAAATAAGCTGTAGAGAAATTCCATGACTGTTTGCGTTTTTCGGAACGGTAGCTCGTGGCCTGATGATCGATTGTTTGCGACTGTTGTAATTAGCTTATCGTAATTTCGCAAAATTATATTAAAAGTATCTCAGAAACGAGAACCCTTGGGTTTAGCTGTACATAATTGAAAAGCTTAGGAATTCCAAGTTTGCTAGATATCACGTGAGTATTGTTTCATATTGAATTTCTTAGGAAAATGTATCCCAAAATAGTATATTTCTGCCTCATCACTTATCTACACTTTCAGTCCGATAGAGATCTCCATTGTCGTTTGACGGTAAAATATAAAATCCAAGAGCAAAATTGAAGAGAATGGACATGATGAAACGTACAGTTCCTCCTCAATATGAGTGGAGGTGTAAGTAAATATCAGAATTGTAATTCTATACCGATCACCTTAAAAATACACGAGATTCAACACCTAGTTATAATGAGTATAAAGAGCAGAGGGAACATGCTACCATACAGCGATAGGGTGACAGGTTTCTTCCAAAAATACCTGAGATTATAACAAGTTGATAGTTTAATTCAAAGCACTGGCAAAATTAATACATGTAGGACAGTATAATGTATGCATTAAATTTATTTGGCTACTTCCATTGAATAGTTCTCTCATCAGATGTCTGCTGTTCGTTTTATAATGATATTCAGTGTGACACAACTTCATTATAGTATAGATTTTCGATCAATCACGAGTGATGTTTGCAACTAAGCGTCGAGACGTAATTAACCATTGATCATTGTTCTATTAAATGTTTCGTTTGGATGTGCCGGGACGACCTGCGGTGAGGGACGGTGTGCATGGCATCCATTGTTTCTAACATTCAGATTACTTTTTTTAGATGGGTGGACCATAAAAAAACTTCATTTTTTTTTTAAAATTTGAAATTTGAATGAAAAAAAAGTACTTTGCCTCAAACGTATTGGTGTTCATTTTCTAACTGTACTGAAGGTAGGATTGCTTTATTGGTATTCAGACCATGTGGAAACGCCAGTTGGATACGATGGGAAGCAATGTTGCAATATTCTTGTTGCACGCATGGTTCAGTGATTTTGTCCTCCGAGCTAAAGAATATCCTTTGACCGAAGATACCTGGTGGTAATGGTCAATAAATTTAAATCCTACAACAAGACACTACGTCGATAGGACGAGGCGAGGCGGGGAGATATGAGAATAGCTGGTAACAGGTCCAAAGACTTAGTCTTTACAGTACCGGCCGCGTACACGCGATTCTGACATTGTCTTTGCACAGAATAATTTCAAATTGAAGTATTTGAAGACTGCCCTTTTTCAATGTCATTTTAATTTCTTGGAAGGTCTATTAACTTTTTAGGCAGACACAATATAACAAAATTTATTAAACAATCTTTATAACATTATTTGACGAACGTTTCGAAGGTCATTGGCCTTCATCATCAGGGTCTTTTATAATTTTGATTTTTTGTTTATATTGTTATTTATTACTTGACACTATTTCTTTTTTATAAAAATGTAGAAACTGAATAACATTCTCGTGATATAATTGATAAGAGAAAAACATAGTGTATAGCGCCCCACCTGAAAACGATAAGAAACCGGGTAGTGAGAGGAGAAAAGTACTGAAATATCTGGGGGGCGGAGAAGAGGAAGTAGAATCCAAGTGGAAGTGGAATCTTAAGTGGAAGTTGAATCGTAAGTGAAAGTGGAAATTAAGTGGAAGTGGAAAGTAAGTGCGAGTGGAATCTAAGTGCGAGTGGAATCTAAATGCGAGTGGAATCTAAGTGCGAGTGGAATCTAAGTGCGAGTGGAACCTAAGTGCGAGTGGAACCTAAGTGCGAGTGGGACCTAAGTGCGAGTGGAACCTAAGTGCGAGTGGAATCTAAGTGCGAGTGGAATCTAAGTGCGAGTGGAATCTAAGTGCGAGTGGAATCTAAGTGCGAGTGGAATCTAAGTGCGAGTGGAATCTAAGTGCGAGTGGAATCTAAGTGCGAGTGGACTCTAAGTGCGTGTGGAATCTAAGTGCGAGTGGGAAATCTAAGTGCGAGTGGAATCTAAGTGCGAGTGGAATCTAAGGGGGAGTCAAAACAGGGGGCAGCGGGGAGAAACCGGGGTGAGATGACTCGCGACGAGTTGAAAGAGGGCAATACGCACAAGGCGAGGAGCGAAGACGCAGTGCTGCAAGGTGCCGCTGCGGAGGCGGAGCGCGGCGTGACCGCTTGGCGGGGAGTCCTCCTAGCTCCCCTTCCCGCGCGCATGTTTTTGAATTCGCACTAGACTTGTGCATGGGACGTATTTTAGAAGTGCCTGATTGGACATTGAGGCGGCGCATGAAACACAAGCGACACATCTCTGTGAGACACATACACTTTGAAGGAGACAGACAGCTTGTGCATTCGAGAAAAGTAGTGGCAGGGCGATTGTGAGAATATTAGTGAGGTTTATGGAAGAACAATTAGAGACACCAAACAGTTATAAAACGTATAATTTATTTAATCCGAATATAATGGTAATCCTTAATTGAAAAATTGTGGCGCAGTTTATTGGTGCAAAAAATTACGTAGTTATTAAAGGGTTTCTCATACTTTTAAGATATTGCGGATACGTAATTGATATTTAAAGGAAGAAAAAACAATTTTAGGTTATTTTGTGGGGAACCAATTTAGACAGATATCAGTAAAAGCAATTATTTTTATTCTTCTCTTTTGACTTCCATGTTTACAAAACTGTTTCAAGTTATCTCTCATTTGTTCAACAACTCGCAGTTAAAAAATTCAGGCCCAACTCTTTTTACATTAACCAACTTTCATAAACCTCGCTAATATTCTCACAAGCGCCCTGCCACTACTCTTTTCGAATGCCCAGCTATCCACAGCTGTTTTGTCTGTCTGTCTCTTTAAAGAGTGTGTGGTCTCAGAGAAATGCGTCGCTTGCGTTTCGTGCGCGATTTCCTCCTCCAGGTATCTACATTCAGGATAGGGTGGAAGTAAAGAGACGCGAGGAGAGCGAAGCGTGGCTCTTTTGGAGGGAGGGGGGAATCTGTGGGGGCCTGATGCCCAATCAGGAGGCTCCAAAACAAGTCCCATGCACAAGCTAGTGCAAATTCGAACATGCTTTCCGCGCGCCTCCTATCCGCGTTCCGCACGCAGAGGCGGCGCTGTGTGTTCCGTGCGTCGGAGCGCCTCGATCCGAGCGTAAAGGATTTCCCTCTGGAGCGCGGAGCGGCCCCGGCCCAAATACGCTATCAGCAGCGGCGCCAAGCCCCGCATGCCGCCGGTGGGCCTCGGGGGCGTGGCTCGGCTGGATGGAGGGGGCGAGAACAGAAATAAACATGAGGCAAAAGAAATTTCAATTTGGACTTCCTTTTCTGCACGTTTCTCAACATGTATGGCCCTTTTAAATATGGAAGTTATGTGAGGAATGCCTGAATCACTTCTCGCCCGTGTGACGTTCGTTTGTTTTTTTTAGGCAGTCACTAGTAAAGGCGGTTATTTTAGAAGATGCATACCATGCTAAAAATTCAGTTTTTAGACCTTTGGGCTAAAAGACGATGCTTAAGTGTTTAAACAAATATCTGAATGCAGTGTGAATGAGTGTTTAGATAAATCTGTGGAAGATAATAAAATAGTTTTGTGTGACAGTGTCTGCCACTACAGAATTTCAACTATCATTAAGTGATTTAATGATTGTGATGATGATGATACTCGGTCTGTCGGCATTACGAGTTCGATGGTCCGAGTGGCGTAATTTTACGAGAAAATAAAAACGACTTCTACGACGTGTCATACACTGTTTTTTAGACAGCCTTACTAAATTTCACTTTATTTTAATTCAACCGTGGATCGGTTCCCATGCCTTTTCCGCAGACACACATGCTCTTAGAAACCTTCCGCGTCAACGTACTACAAACCCGACCACGCTGGGCGCCATAGTACGGAGGCGGCGGCGGAGCCCAGGAGCTGTAGTGCGGGGCGGAGATGGGGGCAAAGTGTGTGCTTTGGTAGCACCACTACAGTAGCGCTCAAAGAAACCGCATCACCTAAAGAAAATGGGCATTCTGTAAATTTCCTAATCCAATACGCTATCAAAAATTGATAGACATATATTTTATGTAGACTTAGTTTTTGTGATTCCATTACCTTCATAACTCACTCGAATTTTGCCAACTAAGTAGTGTATTTTCGGATTACAACTGTGATCGAGGTTGCGGTTTGTGCTGTTTTTAGCGGTTTTTTTGGCTCTACTGTTGTTTGCATTGTAGTTTCCTTGGGGAAGCCAAATGATGGAAAACAACCGTTCCCATGACCTTTCCGCAGACACACACGCTCTTAGGAACCGGGCGCGTTAACGTACAACAAACCCGACCACGTTGGGCGCCATAGTAGGGAGGCGGCGGCGGGGCGAGCGCACGAATGTATTGCCCAGGAGCTCCGGGCTGGCGGGGGGTGGGGGCGGGGCGGCCGAATACAATAAATGCGCGCGTCGCTCGCTGATCCGTCGTCGATTTATTGCAATAAGGGTGACGCCCCGCCGCCGCCGCCGCCGCCGCTGCCCCTGCCCCGGCCTGGCACCGCGGGCATCATCCACAGCCGCCCCCCCCCCACGCCTCTGCCTTTGGCGCACACTTGGCCCAAACGCACGCCAAACAGGCGCTCAAAACAATGAATTAATAAAAAGTAAATAAAACTAGTAAAAACGATTGCGGAATATCAATTTTGAAAAAGTTCGGCTGAACGGTTTAGGCGCTAGCGTTGACCACGGACAGACAGACTAACAGACAGACAAACAGACGAACAAACAGACGGACAAACAGACGGACGGACGTTTTGCCGTCAATCAATTTTGCAGTATCAAGAAGCAACAAAACATGGATTTTGACTACACCACGAGATAGAGGATTTTTTTTCTAAATTTAGCAACAGGTTTTATCCACTTTTTCGTTACCAGACCCCTGCTATAAGAGTTTTTCTGGCGAAAATTCCCCGTTTTCGGCGCACGATTACATAACTTTCTCTTCTTACGAAGAATTCGTAAGGCGAGGAAGTAAAAATAAAAGTATCGTTACACAAACTTTCTCATATGAACACCAAACGAAGGCCAAAAGGAAAATCGAAATGTGGAGGTGTTCTTCATTATTGAAATTCTCATTTTGTTTCTGTAATTTGCAAATGTTTTGGATTTCTTATTGTAATTATTATTATTATTATTATTATTATTATTATTATTATTATTATTTACTTCGCGAATAGGCCGTCTCGGACCACGCATACATGCACCTGCACTTACTGGGGTTCAGTATCATTTTATCTGGGTGACACGTGCATGTGATTGATCAGGGGATCAGCATTACGCTCAATCCGATTTTTATCCCCGAGAGTTGTCAGTCCTGGGGGGATGGAAGATGGAATGGTGATGATAATAAAGGACGATACACACTCCCATACCCGAGGTGGAATTCGAACCGGCGATCCTTCCGTCCGAGATCGCCACGGGACTGCTGCTTTAGAGACCTCGGCTATCCGGACCGGCTATTATTATTATTATTATTATTATTATTATTATTATTACTACTACTACTACTACTACTACTACTACTACTACTACTACTACTATACTACTACTACTACTACTACTACTACTACTATTTTTTCACTACATCATGACTAAAGATGTTATGAGTCGGCTGAATATAAAATCTACTCCAGGTTGCAACCAGCTACCTCAGGAGCAGATCCGGTGACTGTCAGTGCCTCTACAATACTTTACGCAAAATGTGGGCTGTTCCAAATAAAGCAATTTCTTGCACTTCCCAGTCTTTTGAATTACCGGGGAGTTTAGACAAGTTCTTACTCAAATTTGCGGAACAAATCCCAGAGCTCCGATAACTGTCGGGACGACCTGTGCTTTTACGCCCCACATTATTATTATTATTATTATTATTATTATTATTATTATTATTATTATTATTACTATTATTTTTTTTCACTACATCACGACTAAAGATGTTATGAGTCGGCTGAATATAAAATCTACTCCAGGTTGCAACCAGCTACCTAAGGAGCAGATCCGGTGACTGTCAGTGCCTCTACAATACTTTGCGCAACTTGTGGGCTGTTCCAAATAAAGCAATTTCTTGCACTTCCCAGTCTTTTGAATGACCTGGGAGTTTAGACAAGTTCTCACACAAATTTTGCGGAACAAATCCCAGAGCTCCGATAACTATCGGTACGACCTGTGCTTTTACGCCCCACATTCGGCTGATCTCGATTTCCAAATTCTTGTATTTAAGACGTTTATTATTATTATTATTATTATTATTATTATTATTATTATTATTATTATTATTATATTGTTGTATATTTCTGTATTAATTTCACATGACTGTTTACAGAAGGTATTTGCATACTAGTTCCTAAATACTACACATTTAAGAGGCGCCATCGGTCTTGCTGACACATCAGCCTCGCCTCCGCCACCCTCTCAGCTCATACATGTTGCAGCACATGTGAGCTCCGTGAAAGAGGAAGTATTAATGGGCGAGAGTTAATATCCGTAAAGTGAAATGTTAATGAGCAGAAAACAACAGACAGGAGCAGAACGAATGAAATGCAATCAATTTGCTCAAAATACAGACATCTAGATAAGTACATGCAAGCAACCCTAAAAAGAGCAAGCTGATCACAATGCGTCTATCGTTGTTGGTTGTAAGTGCTCCAGAAGGGTGGATCATTGGGATGGAATAACAGCTAACATCACGCATGTCAAAATAGAGAAGTAAAATACAAAAGTGAGTATTAAATAACTTACTAAGAAGAACTGCAGCAGAAAAAGGGTCAACTAAATCTTACTCAGAGTTCGATGAATGCTCTTTCCTTGCATGAACCGCTCCACATTACCCATCCTCGTGTGAGGACAAAACACGGACGAAACTTTCTGATTCCGCTACATGTGATAAACATAACGTCAGGGCAAAAGGGTACGCAGAAAATGACAGTAGCTGTGTGACGCGCTGTTGAAATTCAAATAAAGTTTTCAAGTAGAACAAAGAAGTGCGTCGTAATAATGAAACAGTACGTAATTGGAAAAGTTCTCGAGTAAACCCGCTGTTATTGTTGGTTAAAATTAGAGTAGAAGACGGCATTGTTCCGATGGAAAGGCAAGTAAAAACACGTTGCTTAATATAGACTCGTTCAGTACGAAAGTAATTGTAAATTCTGAACAATATACAGTAAACCCTCATTAATACGAATTCCAAGGGACCGAAATAATCGGAGTTCGTGTTATAAAAATTTGTATTATCTATTATATATGTCCGTATTACCGGAATCCCTTGCTGCGGCCGAAGTTTTGTTCGTGTTACGGCGAAATTCGTGTGAAGCGATTCTTGCTAACGAGGTTTACTGTATTAAGAAGAAAGACGATATCCTGAAGATACTCACCGACTAAAGCGTACACAACATTCAACGGATGCACTTTTCTTCTTCTCCACATCAACCACCCTAATCATGTTCGTAATTATAAAACGCGGACGAAACTATTCCTAATTCATCTACACTGACAGACGGGGTGAATGTAGTGGCGGGGCAGAAAAGATCGGAGGGAGTGACAGGAGTTCTGTGACGAGCTTTCGAAATGCAGCAAATAAAACACTATTACAATGGAGCAAAGTGCGACGTTACAATGAACTGCGCAGTTGGAAAAAAGTACTCGTGTTAAACAGCTGTGATTGTTGATTAAAATTGGAACACAGGACAGAATAGTTTGCAATGGAGAGACAATTAAAACCGTGTTGCTCATTGTAGAGATGTTCAGTACGAAACTAAGTATTAAACTGCATACTAATAATAATATTAATAATGACTGCAGAAGAACAACCGACTAGACCTGCAGAATTCGATGGATGCTCTTTCCTTTCCTGAACCTTTCCACACCAACCACCCTCGCATCAGGAGCAAAGCGTGAACCAAACTCTTCCTGATTCCGCTACATGTGACACACCCCGCAGCGGGAGAGGGTCTGGTCGAGAAGAAAGAACTGATGTAAGACAGGCACTGTTGAAATGCACCTTATAAAATATTGTAGAGTTCAATTAAACTAAGTATTAGACCGCATACTAAGAAGAACCAGTGACGAAATCAGAGGCGCAGAATTGAATGGATGCTCTTTGCCTGAACTTCTCCACATCATCCACGAACGAAACTCTTCTTCATTCCGCTACATGTGACAGATCCAGCAACGGAGGAGTGACGCAGCGGGGCAGAAATAAACTGAGGAACTGACTAACTGATGAAATACATATAGTATAAATACATATAGTATAGTATATAGTATATACAACACTTTGCCAGAAGACATTAAACGATTAAATTCAATAGAAAAGTTTAAGTCCCAAGTAAAATCTTTCTGCTGCATAACTGTTTCTATACAATTCTAGACCATACCGAGCATCAAAAAGGAAAGTAGAATTAATTTTAACAATGATAGTTAATGTAATTATTTATCATTTGGACTGTATAATTCTAAAGAACCTCTAACAAGTATTGTACCACAGTTTCTGGGTTGATGGCCCCCATCTCGATCAGGTTTTTCGTCCAGTTTCCCTGATCCTTGAGCAAATGCTGAGATGGTCCCTTGTTTTGCTTCTGGACATAAATGTAACTTCATTATTTGTGCACGTCTTCTGAATTTCAATGGGAAATATAGTTATTCAAATTATCGTTTTTCATATTATCGCGGCAAAAAATTATTATTCTTTCATGAAGAACATGAGGGTTCAGGGCAGGAATTTATAGCTAATTTACCTTTGAAAATATATTTTATTATATAGGAGCGAATATTTTGTCAACAAAACTCGAAAAAAAACTCTCTTTTCTGTATTCAAAATTCGACTAGAATATGGTTTAGGATAGAGACCACAGAATTATGAAAACGTGCACAAAATTCACTTCTCCCCATAGCTCGTCACACGCAGTTTTTAACTGTTATTGACGTAAATAAATAAATATTACAAACACATTGTAATAGAGCAAAGAAGTGCATCATATTAATTGAAGTGCGTAATTGAAAAACAAAACTCGTAAAATGCAACTATCATTTGTTAAAATTGGAACAGAAGACGGCATTGTTGCGATGGAAAGACAAAACCACTTTGCTCAATGTTGTTTAATATGAAAATAATTTGATGTTCTGGACAATATTATAAGAAGAATAACTTCTACGTTCTGAAGAGAACCACTGACTGAACCGATAGCTTCTCTTTCCTGTGAACCTCTCCACACCATCCACCACCCTCGTGCCAGGAGCCAAGCGTGAACGAAACTCTTCCTGAAAGAAGTGCGTCATATTAATGAAAGTGCGTAATTGAAAAACAAAACTCGTAAAATGCAACTATCATTTGTTAAAATTGGAACAGAAGACGGCATTGTTGCGATGGAAAGACAAACCACGTTGCTCAATGTTGTTTAATAAGAAAATAATTTGATGTTCTGGACAATATTATAAGAAGAATAACTTCTACGTTCTGAAGAGAACCACTGACTGAACCGATAGCTTCTCTTTCCTGTGAACCTCTCCACACCATCCACCACCCTCGTGCCAGGAGCCAAGCGTGAACGAAACTCTTCCTGAAAGAAGTGCGTCATATTAATGAAAGTGCGTAATTGAAAAACAAAACTCGTCAATGCAACTATCATTTGTTAAAATTGGAACAGAAGACGGCATTGTTGCGACGGAAAGACAAAACCACGTTGCTCAATGTTGTTTAATATGAAAATAATTTGATGTTCTGGACAATATTGCAAGAAGAAAAACTTCTACGTTCTGAAGAGAACCACTGACTGAACCGACAGCTTCTCTTTCCTGTGAACCTCTCCACACCATCCACCACCCTCGCGCCAGGAGCCAAGCGTGAACGAAACTCTTCCTGATTCCGCTACATGTGGCAGACCCCCGCAGCGGGCGAGGGTCTCTCGGAGCGGGGTGAGGGCGGAGGCGACAGCCGCTATAGTAGGGTGTCGCCCACGTAGAACGGGATGGAAGGGGACCGTGGCCGCGCCGGCGAGAGGGGAGGCCTTGGAAATTTTTCGCGATTGCCACGCTTGTCACATACGACCTCCCCCCTCTTTTTGCTTCCCTCCCTCCCTCCCCTCCAGGAGGGTTGCAGGGGAAATATGATGCTCGCCTCATCGTTCTCTTTCTTCTCCACGTGCGAGAAGGGATGGGAGATTTGTGTGGGGGGGAGGGAGAGGAAATGAAGGGAAAAGGAAGAGAAATGAGGGGTTGAGGGTTGGTGGTGAGTGCGGAGCGAATAAAGGAGGCGGATCGGATTTTGTGGGGGAGGGGGTGGAGGGTGGCAGTGCATTAGTTGAACTTGGGCGATGTGATCTGATACGATAGTATTCTTCGGATCTGCCGTTCCAGTTGGTGCGAATGTCAAAACTTCAGGCTCGTTTATCTATGAGTTATTGCTTTTATTTTAATGTGAATTTTATTTTTGTTATGGCTTGGTGGTGCTTTATGTCGATGAACTATATAGTTTAAGAGTTGTAAAAAAAATTACAGTTTTCTGTCTCGCGGTTTAAGGTGGCGCTGCCACTCTTCTCTTCCATTTCTTTCTTCTGTACGTCGTAGAAACAAATGAAAGACGATACGAAGCAAAATGGTGCTGAATTGGAAGAAAGTGTGATAAGGGAGAGGTTTCGAATTTTGAGGAGGGGTAGTGGATTAGATGATCTTGGATCTTGGAATAAAGAAAGCGAATCGGATTTTGTCGGGTAGAGTGGCAGTGCATTAGTTGAACTTCGGCAATGTCTTCAGATACAATAGTATTCTTCAGATCAGCCCTTCCAGTTCGTGCTAATTTCAAAACTTCACGTTCGTGTATCTACGAGTTCTTGCTTTTAATTTTATGTGAGTTTTATTTTTATTATTATTTACACGATGCATAATATCAATGAACTACATAGTCTACGAGTTTTTAGAAATTTTCCTTACATGAGACTGCTTCAGAGTGTGTGACTAAGGAGGGCACACAGTACAAAACACTGATCGATTAAATGTTCGATCTATTTTCATCCCTGAACACTGGATCTCTGACCCAAGTCTGGTCTAGGTGGCCCCATACTATTTTTCTAATATTCTGTCTTCAAAATTCAAGTTTCTGTTCTGGTAAATATGTTTCGTTGTTCATGTTCAGATGCGATGAGGATCTTACTTTATATTGTTTGGTTCATTGTTTAAATTACATTGACAAATACCCGTACACGTGACCATATGAAGGAGCCATCTCTGTTCTTAACAGTTTTTTGTATAAGGTCTCATTAACTACGAGTTCAGTTGCTACCACTATTGATGTAACGTTAGAGGTATCTGTATATACTGCATGAAGTGATATAATGATTAGAGACCAGAAAAATACGTAGTATAAAACATCAAAATATATACATAAGTATGTAATAAAAATAGTAAGAATATGTAATAAATATGAAAATTCGGATATAATTTGTAATATTAAAGACGTTAATAATATAAATATATTTACGTAATACGGAATTAGATTTATAAAAACTTGCTCACTTCACATCATTCAACTTTCTCGCCAGTTGTAAAAGACTCATCTATTGTAATCCAAGATCGTAGTTTAGCAGCCTGACTAATCGCAATAGAAACCATCGCACAAAACTGACGAGATCTACGATCAGCAAACATACACTGTAGCATCTTCAGCGAAGTGTTACACGTCAGTAATTGCAATTTTTTCTCGAAATTAAGCTTACAGATCACAACACGCGATGTCAATGATGCTTTGGACACCTAGATTTCCCCAATAATGTAGGGAAAATGCTGATATTTAAAAAAAAAATACATCTTTTCATAAAAAAATATGGAATTAAATAGAAGAAAATTGATAAAATAGGAAAATATATTGTGAAAACAGCAAAATATGTAATATAGTAGTTAAATATGTAAAAATATGTAACGAAAAAATTCGATATGGTGTTAGGAGGGCTATGATTCGCCAAGATTACAATTTTGAGAACGGTAAGTAGAAATACAAAAAATATGTAATTACATAAAAATGCGGTCTCTAATAATGATAATGATCATGAAGACGAACACAAATACAACCATGCCCAAGGCAGGACTCGAAGCAGCGATCCTTCAGCCCGGGATTGCCACGGCCCTACTACCGTAGCGATCTCGGCAATCCCGATCTGCAACAGTTCTTTTTATCGCGTTTTAAGACGGCATTGCTGTCATTCGTCTCATCGATTTCTTTCTGCTGCACATGATAGAAAACAAGTGAAAGAAGAAAAAAAAAAGCGAAGAGAAATGGTGCGGGGTTACGGAACTGGTAGATATTGGGGGAGGAGAACTAGTAATGGAGAGATTTGTACGGGAGAAATGCATTAGTTGTACTTTTGCGGTTGTGATCAGATACGATAGTGTTCTTCCGATCTGGTAATCTAGTTCGTTCAAAACATCAGAAAGTCTCGTTCACTTATTTATAATTTATTACTTTTTTAACACAATGAGTTTAGATATGACATTTATTTCGCTTACTCGTCAAGATCTGTTTCTTCTGTTACCGACTCATTGGCTTCCAAGATAGCATCGTAATTTCACTAAGGGACGAAATTCGGCTTTGTCTTCGCGCTTTCTTTCTTTCTTTCTTTCTTTCTTTCTTTCTTTCTTTCTTCCAGTTTAATTTATGACGCGTGAAATGAATGATTTCACTAGATATCGTCTGAATTTTCTTTATTGTCCAATTTAAGCTCTGACGCACAGTTTGAGGGAACGCTCGAAATACGATGCTCCGCCTGTCATTTCGTGTGGGGGAGGTCTCGCGATGCGAAGAAATTGAAGCGGAAAGGAAGAAAAATGGGGCGGGGAAGAACTGGGAGGAGGGCTAAAAGCGTTCGGGTTGATTTACGAAGTGCGTAGTGCGTGTCGTCGGGGGACTGTTGCGCATTGTTGTTTTCTTTTTTCGCTTCCAAGCGTGAAATAATGGTTGTTAACAATATTTGTCTTGTTGTTGTTATTCGATGTTGCTACAGACGATGTAGCGGGATGTTGGAATACTCTCATTTGCGCTGGAGGTTTTCGAGTTCTTGGGAATCAGCTCGTATGTAGCAGTATGTACTGATGTTTCAATACAATGGAGCTTTACGAATCAATCCCGTCCCACATCATGTCGTCGTAACTCGTTGGGATCAGTTCATTTGTCTACGACAATAATTAGTACTAATTGTCGCGTAAACGAATAAAATGTTTATTTATAATTGTCACCATTCCCGTCACCATTCTATGAACAAATTTAATTATAAAAATGTTTATTACTTACAGATAAGCCAGACCTCATGAAGGACGTACTATCCTGATCCGCGAAAGAGAAACTTAAGTTTTGTAACGGCAAAATTATCGTAAAAAAGTTTTGGTTTAAGTTAAGGCAAGACAAAAGCACTTCATTGTGTGAGGAAGAAGAGGTCGCACCCGAGCCATGGTCCAAAGGAGATCTCCCCCTCTCTCCCTCTGTCACGCTCTCACAGTTTCGTACACTCATATCAACTTTTTTCTTTTTTGTTCTCAGATTCATTTTGTCTCGTTTTCTCTCTCTCTCTGCTACGCGTTCTTTACCCACCTTCCTTCTGACTCACAATCATTCTCTTCCCTTCTGACTCACATTGATCCTCTCTCGTTCGTTTTTCACATCCATTCTCTCTCGTTCGTTGTATCATATTCCTCTCCCCTGTACTTGGTTTCACATTCCTCTCTTTATCTCTCGTTATTTTGTTTTATATTCCTCTCTCACGTTCGTTGTCTCACACACATGCTTTGTTGTTCGTGATCATTCCTTCTCTTATTCTTTCTTCGTCTCAATTTCTTTGTTGTTCTATCACCCCCTTTCTTTCTCTCACCTATTTTTTCCCTCTCCATTGTCCCCTTTATTTCTGTTTCTATCGCGACCTCTACTCTTTCTTTTCGATGATGCCTACGATGCCTACGTTGTTGTAAGAGACGAATACGACAGTCCATATTTTGTACGTACGGAGTATATACCAGATTTTTTAAAATAAAAGGCGGCTCCAGAACAGAAATCTCTCACGAAACATTTCCAACTAATTTTTCTAACGGTTGTCGCTTTGAAAAAATCGCATGCGACTCTGCACGCTGAGTCGACATTCAACAGACTTCTCGCGAGCGGCATTTTTCATGAAGCTTTAGTCGCATGCGAGCGGCGGTGGCATCTGTTCTGCAGCCAAAGCCTCTGCCCCACCCCCAGGCCCCCTGCATCCCGTTCGTCCCCTCGCCTCGGCCTCCGCCTCCACCACCGCCACCGCCTCCGCCACCGCCACCGCCACCGCCACCTCCAGCGCCTCCGCCACCGCCACCTCCAGCGCCACCGCCTCCGCCTCCACCACCGCCACCGCCAACGTCTCCGTCACCGCCTCCACTACCGCCACCGCCACCGCCAGCGCCTCCGCCACCGCCACCGTCAACGTCTCCGTCACCGCCTCCACTACCGCCACCACCACCGCCACCGCCTCCGCCACCGCCACCCGCCTCCGCCAGCGCCTCCGCCCCCGCCAGCGCCTCCGCCCCCGCCACCGCCACCGCCTCCGCCACCGCCAGCGCCTCCGCCACCGCACCGCAACGCCTCCGTCACCGCCACCACCACCGCCACCGCCACTACCTCCGCCACTACCACCGCCACCGCCTCCACCACCAGCCTCCGCCACCGCCACCGCCACCGCCTCCACCACCGTCTCCGCCACCACCACCGTCTCCGCCACCGTCACCGCTTCGTCACCGCCACCGCCTCACCATAGCCTCTGCCACCACCTCCGCCTCAGTCACCGCCACCGCCCACTCCACCGCCTCCGCCAACTCCACCGCCTCCACCAACTCCATCGCCTCCGCCACCGCCACCGCCTTCGCCACCACCTCCACCACCGCCAACACCACCGCCACCGCCACCGCCACCGCCTCCGCCTCCACCACCGCCACCGCCAGCGCCTCCGCCACCGCCACCGCCAACGTCTCCGTCACCGCCTCCACCACCGCCACCACCACCGCCACCGCCTCCGCCACCGCCACCCGCCTCCGCCAGCGCCTCCGCCCCCGCCAGCGCCTCCGCCCCCGCCCCCGCCCCCGCCACCGCCTCCGCCACCGCCACCTTCCTCCGCCACCGCCAGCGCCTCCGCCACCGCCACCGCCAACGCCTCCGTCACCGCCACCACCACCGCCACCGCCACTACCACCGCCACCGCCTCCACCACCGCCTCCGCCACCAGCCACCGCCACCGCCTCCACCACCGCCTCCGCCACCACCACCGTCTCCGCCACCGTCACCGCTTCGTCACCGCCACCGCCTTCCACCATAGCCACTGCTACCACCTCCGCCTCAGTCACCACCACCTCCGCCTCAGTCACCGCCACCGCCCACTCCACCGTCTCCGCCAACTCCACCGCCTCCGCCAACTCCACCGCCTGCACCAACTCCATCGCCTCCGCCACCGCCACCGCCTTCGCCACCACCTCTACCACCGCCAACACCACTTCCACGCCACCGCCACCCCCACCGCCACCATCACCGCCACCGCCACCGCCTCCACCACCGGCCTCCGCCACCACCACCGTCTCCGCCACCGTCACCGCTTCGTCACCGCCACCGCCTTCACCATAGCCACTGCTACCACCTCCGCCTCAGTCACCGCCACCGCCAACTCCACCCGCCTCCGCCAATTCCACCGCCTCCGCCAACTCCACCGCCACCGCCACCGCCTTCGCCACCAACCTCCACCACCGCCAACACCACTTCCACCGCCCACCGCCTCCGTCACCGCCACCGCATCCGCCTCCGCCTCCGCCTTCGCCTTCGTCCCCACCCGTGCCTCCATTACCGCTACTGCCTCTGTCTTCGTCTACACCTTCGCCTTCCCCCGGCCTATTCCTCCTCCTCCTCCGTCTTGTCCCACCCTTGCCTCCACCTCCGTTCCTGCCCTCCACCTCCGATCCTGCCGCCGCCTACGCCCCTGCGTCCGCCTTCGTCGCCACCCTTGCCTCCTCCACCGCTCCTGCCTTCGCTTCCGTCTTCGTCTGCGCCTTCGCCCGGCCTCTTCATCGGCCCCCGCCTTCATCCTCACTCCTGCCTCAGGGGCGGATCCACGCGATTGTATCGGGGGAGCATCATAGATATTTGTTAAATATACTGCGATTTCGTAACTTTGTCCCTGACAGGAATCAGCTATTTCGCTGCCATCCAATCAGGAGCATATATTTCGCGACAGTGACGTCACTATGGTGACGTTCAAGCTCCGATTGGATGAAACGTGAGCAGCTGACTTCTGTCAGGGACAAAGTTACGAAAATCGCAGTATAATAAACATAATTGGTTTGATATTGTATATTATTTTTGTAGAGTACATGTGATACTAGGCAATAATTTTTAAATAAGTTTATAATTCTAACATAAATATTTAAATCAATTTGCCAAATGTCGATCGCGTGCGTGATTAGTTGCATCGCGTCTCCCCATCCACTCCCACTTCCCTCGCCCTCCCGTTCATCCCCGCCTTGCCCCCTTGCCACCCCCACCCTTCCCATTTGCCCTGCCCCTTCCTCCCCTCCCACCCCGCCGCCCCGCGACCGCTGACACATTGTCAACGCTTGCGGAGTAATGGAGGCTCGCCCTTAACCCCGGTCTCGTTTCTCTGGCTGTCGCTCGGCCAAAGCCCTCTTCCGTCTCCCCTCCGCCCCCTCTCTCTCGCTCGTTCCAGACTCCGTACCCCGACGTCTGGATATTCCGGCTTACCGTTTGTCGCAGGCCCGTATTGTCGAAAGATGCGTTGCAAGAGAACTTCGAATTACTTACTATAAATATAGAAAGTATAGTCATCGTCCCAAATGAAGGTAATGAAAGAATGTTCCGAAGTACGTCTTCCTCCCCCCCCTCTCTCTCTCCTCTCGCCAGTCTCCCTACCGCGTTGGCATGATATTCGGATATTCTAACTTTTTAGACAATCAGTTTTGTAATTTTTGTTCAATTTTAAATTAAACAAAAATTACGAAACTATCTAAAAATTGAATGGAAACATTTATTAATAAATGTAATTCAGACAATCATTGAGTAATATATAAAAGCATTTCGAAAAACGACCGGATTTGTAGCCAACGTTTTCTTCCGGGCTAGGATGCCCGTCGCTGTTGCAGACGAAAGTTTGGAAGAATGTTTTCCAATAGACCACGGCCCTCTAGCCCGGAAGAAAAAGTTGACTGCTTTCGATACGTTAATTCAATACAAGCGAGTCCACTGATTTGTGAAATGAAATGCGAAAGAAATTAATTATAATTAAAAATTATACCTCCACGCGCGTAAATCTCTGTGAAGTCCTTTTATGACCGTAAATTTCAAATAATCATTTCGGTTCTACCGTTAAAATGCACTAAAGTCGGACCGTTATTAATGCAGGGGACACGGCTGCCTTTTTTCATGTCCACCCTTTTTTTTCCCATACGAAATGATGGCCACACGCGTATCAGAAATGCAGCCTTTCCTATTCCCTGCTACGGACGGAAGGAAATATAAATCACAACAGATAAATCCGAAATCGTGGGTGTTCGATATGTTAGCACATTTGCTCGGCGCGACAAGTTCCTGCGACTTCCGCCCACCTGGGCACTCTTTGGGGTACTTCCCGCTAAATTATGGGAGTTCCATGCTAGACCAGGGTGTCATGGGGGCGCCAATTCCTAAAATTCGCGCGTCCCCACTTAAAAAAAAAAATCGATCATCAATCCATCAATCAATGAAATGGAATGAAGACATTAACCCATTTCTTCCCAAACAGTGAAATACTTAATTTATTTAATAAATTTTAGTTGAATATTTATAATACGTTACCAGAGATAGCAAAACAGTTTTCTAAAAATATTTTGATTCTTGGTTGAAGCTGAGCTTTACGTTGCGTATACGCAATGTTGGGAGTTCTCCGGAAAGAAAGTGTTCTGACCGCTCTTTATATAAATGTCGGTGTTTTCTCCATTAATGCCTACTAATTTTGCTAATATGCAAACAGAATTCAAGCTAATGCACAAGGATGCAAAAATCATATGGAATTTAAATATATTTCTAATATTTCAATATTCCAAAATTGTCCGATTCTTACGAACATTTCGTTGCCTGTATGCATGCTTATCACCACTATTTTTATATAAACAAAAAATGGAGCTTTAGTCTTTCTCGTATTCTCCTCTTCCTATAATTCCCTAATTATCAATGTATCACATGGCAAATTGCAATTTGTGGGCTAGATAGCAATTTGGGTGCTAGATGGCGCTTCTAAGAAGAAAGAGTACAAGTACGCACTCGAAATCAATACCATTTAGAGAAATTTCGGTAGTTAGAATGTAAATAATCCTTGCTTAGCAGGATCTCTAACATATCAAAATCTTATTATGCTTCTCTATCATGTAATCATGCACAAATTTGGTTTTGAAATAATTTTGGGGGTTCGAAGCGAACGGTCTGATCCCCTTTTCTCTCAGTTGCACAGTTCTATTTGCATAGAAATCCGCGTCTGATAAAGGACAGAAATAACGGAATACATATAGAAGTTTGCCAAGAAACAGCAAGTGGTGTTTTTATTTTTTATAATTTCCGTAAAAATGCCAATTACTTCATCTAAGACTAAACATTGGTGCCTTCTATGATATTCCACTATGAACATTAAATGGTTTCAAAAATATATTTTCACCTGTCAATATGCACTACATCATGAAGCCAAACCTCTCATAACTCACATGTTTTAGCTAAATGTCGCCCCAAGTACGAAACTATCTTCTCATAAGTGCTGATAAGTTCTGGCTACACGCTATGGATTGCAATATTTTTGTTCATTCACCAAAAAATGGGCTCAATTTTTCAGTTTTCTATTCTTTACCTAAGATTTTATTGGCCAAAATATGTAGATATCTTTCTATTTCTACAAGTTTGTTTCAAAACTTCCTTTTTTCGTAAATGGTATCTTCGAAAAACCGCGCAAACTTTCGTACAGGAAGTCATAACTGCCATTGAGTTATTTTAGAGCCAAGAAAACTACAGAGATGATGTCCTTTGGCGAATCTGTCAATGGAACAAACCAAAGAGAGCATATTCTACCTAATATTACACATTTGTTTCAAAATACTAAGCTCCCATGAACCGTTTGTCGCGGCGCCATTGTAAAATTTGGCAGTTCCCAATTCTGCCGGGAAACTCCCAACGTTTGCGTAAACACAACGCAACATTTATTTGTCTATAAAATCGTTTTGAAAATAACATTCTATTCAACATTAACACATTATTTTCACATATTATATTTTGCAATGTGATAACAAAAAATCCACATTGATCACCAATTTCAAGGTCAAAAGACCAAATTCCTAATGAGTTAAAATAGGTCACGCGTCTTGATGGAGAAAACAATTAAAATAAATATTCATGTATTATATATTTATCAAACAAAAATAGTTTTAGACTCATTAAGGACTGTATTTACTGTACAAAAAATTACAAATGCTTCAGAGAATGGTATTCGGTAAAATAAAATAGTAAACATTGCGTTGCGTATACGCAACGTTGGGAAGAAATGGGTTAATTAATCATTGTTTCCCCGCGCCTTGATGCATGTGACAGTTCTTCCGCCGCCCTGCCAGGTTGTAATCAGCTACCCTCGCCGCCGACACCGGTGACGTCACCACATCACCACCGTCACCGCCGCGACCAACACCATCGCGCCGTCGCGCCCGTATCTCTCCCCCCGCCTACGTCCGCCCCCCGCCGCCAGCTAACCGGCTGCCCGCCCCTCTGCGCCCTGCCCGGGGTCGGAACCCGGGGCAGCGCCAGAACACGCGCGGACAGCGGGCGACACAGCTGGTGGAGTGTGGGCCAAGCGGAAGGAGCTATGGTGGACCGGGAGCATGAAGCATCCACGGCGGTGAAGGGCATTTTTCACGCTTTCTGCATTTGAGACCCTCTACTAGACAGCGGTGTGATTTGTAGGAGCGGTGGTGCTGTGACAGTGGTGTGGTTCGACAACCCAGCCATGTGTGCCTCGTAACCTTTCAATGTTACATTCATTTGGTTTTTGCTTGCTGTGTTAATCAGGTAGCATCGCTTGGTCAGTGTGTGCCTTTAATTTTGTGTTTCGCAACACTGCAAGAGTTTTGTGAAATTGTAAAAGTTTTTTTTTTTGTATTCTTTGACAGATATCATGGACATAAAAGATTCAAGTTTTTGTACGTTTCGCAATTCTCGTCTTTTTGCAATTCAGAATATTTATAGAAGGTAATATAATTTAGAATCTCATAAGATCGGAGAAATAAACTCTTATCAATTATTTGCATTTCGCAGTCAAAATCGAAACTCTTTCATTGTTTTGGATTTTTTTAAGGTTTTTGTGTTTCTACCCAAAAATGCAAGGTTTCTAACCGAAATCACAGACATCTCTCATATGGTAGGCGGCTGCATAGTTTTTTTTTCTACGCGCATTGACAATTTAGTAATATAGATTTTACGTCTCTTAAAAAAAAACGAAAACAAAAAAAACTTGCCTGATGTGAAGTTTGTAGATTCTCGGTGCTTTTCTACAGTACCAGCAGCGTACAATCGACTCTGGCAGTTCGATGCGCTGTTGCCGCACGTTATTTTCATGATGGCACCACCTACATGACAGATAAATCTCAAAACATTAACACCGTCTGACAGGCGACGACACGCCTTGATATCATGTTTATAACCTTTGCCATAGCCTAAACTTATCGCCTCTATGATTTCGTCAGATGAATGGCAACGCGGGACTCTGGCTGTAAGAAAGTAAACTAATCCTCGTAACTGATTGCTTCAAGCCAGGTCACATGACGTACCTCAACACTTGGCGAGAGAACTGTCAGAGTCGCTTATACGCTGCCAATACTGTATACTTCGTTTTCATTGTTTAGCGCTTGAGGGCCTGTCTTCACTTTGGAATATCTCACAGCATTTCGCGTCTTTCTCGGTCGCGCCGCTAGATGTCGCACAATGGAGACCGTATCAAGGAGTGCTGGTGATCATACGACATATAGCGGCGCAGCCGAGAACGACGTGAAATGTCGTGGGATATTCCAACGTGAAGACAGCCCCCCCCAATAAAAACTATAAGTTTTTATTGATTGTCTATTCTTCATTGCATAAAGAAAAGGTCCCATTCATTATAGACAATCAGATCAAGTGATAATAAAATATATTTCATACAAGGTTGAAGTAAAACAAATTTGGAGTTTTACAGCGTTTCAGAGATCATTTGTCTCCATCATCAGGTACATTTTGGCTTATATTGAATATAAGTTTTAACTTTGTGAATCGTAAGTAAAACAAACGAATAGTAAAACTCCAACCTATAAAACTCCAACTTTGTTTTACTTCAACCTTGTATGAAATATATTTTATTATCACCTCATCTGATTGTCTATAATGAGTAAGATCTTCTTTTATACAAAAAAACTAGTCTGTACTTCTGTTTTTCTTTCTTGGCGCGTGGGGATGTGTCATGAAAATGAAATATCTCACGGTATTTCGCGTCTTCTCGGTCGTGCCGCTAGGATTCACATGATCGCGACTGTACCGAGCAGTGCGGGCGATCATGCGACTTCTAGCAGCACAACCGAGAACGACGTGAAATACCATGAGATATTCCATTTCGATGACACGCCCCCACGCGCCAAGAAAGTAAAATAGAAGTCTAAGTGCAGCAGGGTGTCGTGTTTGGGCAGCCCTGTTCGTGGGTAGCATCAGCGACGAGCCGACGGCGCGTCAACGCGTCCTGTGCAGTCCGACACTTAACCCCAACGCTGCCCTGCGCATCCGACCTCTGCGGCGGGCGGCGGAAGCTGGATGACGTAGCGCGGCGGGGGCGGTTAAAGGGTGGTACCGCAAAAAAAGAGAAGAAAAACAAGGAGAGGATTACGGACTTCCCTACGGCGCAAACTCGGGCCAAGTAGCCCTAGCCTCGGCGATACGGTTAAAATGGCTGCACATTTTCTCAGACTTAAAATAATGCTTAATTATTTATTGATGAACTCGGGTAGTTGTGAGCGTAATTGATTGATTGATTTGTGACTCCAGGCGCATCGACTAACCTAAGCGTCAGCTAAGTAACAATTCGAAGGTCATTGTTCGCGTACGTGCAGTGTTTTTTTTTTTTTTTTTTTTTTTGCTCGGGAGGAGGCGGTGATCTTTGTTATTTATTTATTTATTTATTTATTTATTCTGGCCCTCAAGAAAATGTGCGCAGGTAAGTCTCTTTCCCCACTCGTCATATACAGTTTTTACGGTTTTTTGACTAATAAATAAATAAATAAATCTTCCCCCACACCGCTCGGTGAGATCCGATGCCAACCTACATGTCAGATTGCAAAGTCAGGAAAAATGTTAAGAGGGTTATAAAATTACGTATTATTCCTTATAAACACTGCAGCGTTATTGTTTGCCCAGTTTTATTTTATGAGAAAATATTGCTAATTTGTAATTTGTTACGGCGAAATTAGAGAGTTTACCAATGTATGATGGGAGTAACAGACTAATATTTTCTTTAAGAAGTGTGAAATTACAAATCTTGTTAGAAATAATTTTAAAAATTCACTGTAAAATCGAAAAAAAAAGTCAGGGTTGTTGCAGGAAATGAGTGACTAACCTGTACTGCCAATCTCCTGCAACGGCGCACGTCGCTTTTGAACTATCGATTGAAAGACACAATGTAATTTCAAGGAAATCTTGGCATCTTCTGTCTAATTTGCTAATGTCACGGTTGGGCGTCTGTTTGGTGCTGCGCTCTTTGAGCGGAGTGACAAAGCATGCGTTTAATTTAGAATGTGTTTGCCTCAGATTTTCGCGTTTCATCCGCGCGTGTTTTTTGTTGTTTTTTTGGGGGGGGGGAAGGGTGGATTTCTCGGAAGCGGGGAAATAAAAAAAGCACACGAGCTGCTATTCGATTTTGTCCCAGGGAGGTTTTATAATTCTTAATTGCGGGGTTGGCGCTAAATTGAAAAATTCGAAAATTCTTAAAATGTGTTGACATCATTAAGAGGAAAATCTATAGAAATGTCGCGCAGGAAAGCTCCAAGGATCTGGTAGTCAGCATCCGTACTAAAAGCATGAATGTTCACTTTTCTGTCTCATCTCCAAGGAACGATCCAGTTGTGCTTTTCACAATCATGCATGGCTCGCCACGACTTACAAAAGTGCAGGAGAGTGTGCCTGTTCTTCGTGTAGTTTAGCCAGAAAACAAGCCTGGCACATTTAGTTAGGCTTGTTCTTGCGTCTCAATGAGTCGACTCTTTCGAGAAAAAAGCAAGTTTCACTTAAAAAAGACGTTTTTGATTTGTTGAAAAAATAATTATTTTAAAAGTTGAAATGGGAAATAAATAACGCTTGGGAAATAATTTATTAGGTTGGCTGATACACTGGCGTCAAAGAGATTTCCTGTATCTGTCAAACAGTAATGTTTGCGCATTGCATAATGTGTTGCCTTCCAGACGGAATGATGTCAAAATCTCGTTATGTGAAATTTTATGCGTACTACGTATTATTATTTGGGAAAAAGTGATCATTTTCGACTGTATACATCGCCTAGAAGTTAGTAACATTAGTGCCGGGACATTCTATATCTAGGTCGACTTTCTGGATGTCATGGAATTTTGAACTCCGGGAATTAATTTCATCATTACGAGTAAATGTTGATTAAAAATTCGATAAAAAAAGGAAATCAGGGTAAAATCAGCGTGGATATAGTTTCAACAGAATGTAAGGTTTTTAAACATTTCGGGAAAACTCGTGGAATTTAATGGAATCAGGGTGGGTTTGGAGATTTCAGTGATTCGGAATAGGACTGAGGATTAGAAAAACATGTGGTAAATATTTAAAATTTTCGAGATAAAGGAGGAATTAAGAGTTTCAGGAATAATCAGGGGAAAATAAAATCAGTTACTGCGCCCCCCATCTTCCAATGAATTTTTTCCAGTAACAAGTTCAAATGCGACAGACAGCTTAGTCACCTTTGCTCTATTCTAACGTTGACGATAGAAAACAAGAATAGGGCTAGTATCTGTTTGCTTAGGGGAAGAAAATCACTTTCAATCACACTACTAAACTAATGCACGCCACTTCAAAGCCACCCATTCGTAGGAGTACCGATTTCCAATAATGAGTGCGTTTTACGATGGTATTGAACAACTGTTGCTACTGCAGCTTCTCAGATCGGGAGGTCCCAGGTTCAAGCCCGACGGTGGCGGATTTTTGACCCTAGTTATCGCTAGTTAGGTCGAATTCAATAACTGTCTCGAGGATAATTCTAGCGGCTGAGTTCGCTCAGAGCAACCATCTTCATTATTTCTGGAGTAACTCGGGTCGGAAGGTCGGAGGCTTCGAATACTGAAAGTGATGTCACTGTAGTGCCCCTGGTCCGGGAGGTTCTAAGGTTCGACTCCTAGCAGAATTTTCGACACTAGCTGGATATCTGGCTCAAATTCAACCGCTACCTACAGGAGAATTCTAGCCGCCGGCTGTTCCCATGGGTAGTTTACTGGTGATTCTTCGTTCAAAACAAGGTAAACGCCGGAATAGTACCTTAACCAACGGGCCAGGAGCTATCTTTTCTTCCAAACCTTGACCCGTTCTCTCACTGTGTACACACACACACGCGATAAGACCTAGGCGAACGGCGGACTAGTACCCTAACAAACGGGCCCTGAATCGTTCGCGATCTTTCTTTCCTCTTCCATGTCTTATCCCCACCTATTACTTACTTATGCGCACACACACACACACACACACACACACACACACACACTTACGTGCACCGATTATATGCCGGGAGATCTGGCGGGAGCCTAGAGTGTGTCCCGGCTGTGGCCTTGTCCTGCTGTGGTGGGAGATATCTCATTGGGAAAAACTCACAGGTTTCCATGTAGTACGGCGGCGGATCGCACCGTCCAACGGAGAAAGATCACCGCCACCTCCCGTATTAAATATACACTACACTTACGGGACTAATGACCTTAATAGTTGATACTCTTGGACACACGAAATAATGAAATGCACACAAGCACGCGGACAGCCAAGAAGTCACGATATAATCGATCATTGATCCGTCACGCCGTCTTCTCGGCCGGCGCGTAGTTGCATGTGGATGCTCGGGACCAGGCGGTGCGTTAGCTCTGGGCCCGGAACCCGGAACCCTATCCGCCACTGCCACCGCACTCGGCTGGCCTCTGATTGCAGGTAATGCAGGGCTCTGTGCCTGTCGCTACTCATTAGCCACCCGTTGGTGGGTGATATCTGGTCGGGAAAAACTCCGTGTAGTTCTGTGACGGATCGCACTGTCCAGCGGGGGAAGATCCCCGACACCTCCCGTGTTAAAATATGCACTATACTTACGGGTCTCATGACCTTAGCAGTTGACACGTTTGAAACACGAAATAATGAAATGTACACAAATAAACGACGCGGCGTCACCCGGACAGCCAAAAGTCACGAAATAATCGATCATTGATCCGTCACGCTGTCATCTCGACCGGCGCGGTAGTTGCATGTGGATGCTCGGGACCAGGCGGTGCGTTAGCTCCGGGCCCGGAACCCGGAACCCTATCCGCCACTGCTACCGCAGTCCGCCGGCTTCTGATTGCATCTGATTGCAGGTAATGCCGGTCTCTGTGCCCGTCGCCACCCATTAGCCTCGCGGGCTGCAGCCCTGGTAGCGCCACGGTGACGGTGTCTGCCGCGCGTGTTTGCGAACTCGGAATTACAAGGTCTGGCTTGGCTCTGCCCGGTCACCGGTGGAGAACGTTAGGAAACGGGGCGCCGTAGTTTCTCTAGTCCGCCGGTCGACGAGAAATGGTCCCTTGTTCTGCTTCTGGACGTAAATGTAGCTTCTCTACGAGCACGTGATGTTGAGCTCTCGTTTTGACAATTCTGTTAGGGGTAGAGCCGGGAATATGTAACTATTTTCTTAGCAATAGAAAAAAAATCCATTCTGCAATTCGTTTATCGGTGCGAATAAGTTTTCTATGATTGGGAAGAGAAGTTTTCTATTTTCATGTGTTACTTTGTTGATTCTTGTATTCATCAATCTTCAATTTGTGTGTGTGTGTGTGTGTGTGTGTGTGTGTGTGTGTGTGTGTGTGTGTATAAGAGCTAAACTCCGACACCGTTAGACCGAGCTCCATGAAAGTTGGCACTTTCACTTTTTTGTTGTTTTTTTCTTTTCCTTTTTTTTTTCTTCATCAGAAGGTTAATGCGGTTAATTCTGTTGTAACTCCACTACATGGCGCTGTAGAACCAAACTAAATATTCACGTCAAATGCATCCGCAACACATTCGGCAGGATTTTGAATCTATATCGTTAAATAACTCCTAAATGAGGCGTTCTAGGCCTTAAAACTAAAATTTTGCGGCCGAAGATCTCAAAAGAAACGTTTCTCACACTGTAATCTACTCGAACATTCTATTACATTTTTCGTGGTTCGGTGCTTTCCGATATTACCTCATCTGCTCAGAGATTTGCAGAATCTGCAAGTAAATGTGAATG
The DNA here is from genome assembly GCA_031308135.1 of Acheta domesticus. Classification (NCBI taxonomy): domain Eukaryota; kingdom Metazoa; phylum Arthropoda; class Insecta; order Orthoptera; family Gryllidae; genus Acheta; species Acheta domesticus. The sequence continues at coordinate 66,258,406 of JAHLJT010005437.1, read as the reverse complement.
AGAGAGACAGAGACACACAGAGACTGATAGGAACAAGGTAAGGGAGGTAGGGAGAGACAGTGA